>JAOQMQ010000008.1:2823525-2840949 GCA_027563845.1 Erythroxylum subrotundum
GAACTCGCTGTCTTCTTTCTTCCCAATAGAGAGCCTTTGCAACCCTGAATCCATGAAGCTAAAACGAAAATCTAAGAGAGACCAACGTAGAAATAATATCTAGACCTCACTTTGCACATGAACGGCAAGACCAACACTTGCACTCGTAGAGAGAGGGAGAGAGAGGCAAGACCTAATCTTTGATAAGATAAGATATTTTCTAGAAAATAGACTTATTAATTGCTCTGAAAAATCAACCAAAAAAGTCAATTGAGAGACTTTTTTTTAGACACTCTAACTTGTGATACATGATTATCTCAATAAATTGCTAAATTAAAATAATAATAATTTAAATATAAAATATTAGGAGTTGAATTTTTGGTATTAAAAGTAATTTTAATTATGGTAAAATTCATAAAAACCCTCAATTTGATAACTCTTCTAGTTAAAAAGGATTAAATGGGTCTAACCTTCCTAAGATTACTCTAATTTTTGGTCGTAATTGAAACCAAATATACCAAGTAAGTATGATAGCTGAGTTCATGTTCAACATAAATTTAATAGACTTTATAACATTAAAAAAAAAAACAAAGACTTTATACTAAGTTTGAGTTTAAGGACCGAATTAATAAGTCTAAAAAGTTCAACCTACCACCTAAAATGATATCATTTTAAGAAATTTGAGCAAGTATATATCGCGTTACTTGAATCTAATTGAGTTTTTGATCCTGAGTTTGAGATATATTTTAGATAATTCGATCAAGTTCAATCTATTGTTGTATTAAAATGGTTAATTATAAAAAAAGCTTAAATATTTGTCAAAATTTTAATTTTAACTTGAACTTTTAAAAATAGTAATAAAATACTAAAATTCTTAATTTTTTTCAATTCTAACTCGAATTTCAAAATGTAGCAACAAAATGCTCAAACTTTCAATATTTTTCAATTATAACATGACGTTAGTATTTTCGTTATGTTTGCTCACGTGATTTGTCACATATTTCGGAAACCTTAACTATTATATGTTAACCAAAATTAATACAGCAAATAAAAATTAATGAAACGACGTTATTTAATCACATAATTAAAACGACGCCGTTATTTAAAAATAATTTAAATCATATTACATTGTCCCGACGAACTTACTCTTTGATTTCAATTTTTTTCCTTCGTTTTCAGTTTAATCTCTCGACACTCTCACCCTTCAATTTTCAAATTATGTAGTCCCGATGCCCTCACACTAAAGACATCAGAAGAACAAACTAAAAATGAAGTTATTGGTGCAATGCGCTGTAATGAGAGAATAATTTGGGATGTCAGAAGAACAAATATAAAACAAAGGGCTAAAGATATTGGGATAATAAAAGAAATCGTCAAATTAAAGTTGTAAAAAACTTAAAGTTTAAATATTTTATTGTTACTTTTTAAAGTTTTGGTTAGAATTAAAAAAAATTGAAAGTTTGAAGATTTTATTATTATTTTTTAAAGTTGAAGCTATAATTAAAAAATTAACTAAAGTTTAAAGGTTTTTTTAGCGATTAACCCTATTTAAAATTAAGTTTGAATTAATTAAGTTTTAGAACATTTTCGAACTAGAGCCTAGCCCGAAAGATGTAACTTGACTCATTCCTCCACCATTAAAATGACATTATTTTAGTATAATTATAAGTCTACAAATTTAAATACTATAGTTTTAGGTAATTATATAATCCTTAATAATATACTTTTTCTAACTTATAACAAAATTTGCAAATCTCTTCTTCTTTTTTGTTGAAATATGTAAAAATATAAGAATAATTGATGATAGAGAAGTGATAATGACTAGTAAGACATTTATTATATATATATATATATATATATATAAAGATTATTTGAAATAGAAATCATTGTGTAAGGGGTTTATAAATATTGCAACAAATTTATTTATTTCAATAAATAAAATCACATTTTAAATTTTAAAATGTTATTAAAATTTAAGTTTGTTATCAAAATTTTGCAATGCTTAAATAAATATTTTATATTATAAAATCATCTTAATTGTTTTTCAATAAATAAAATTCTTAATTTAATCCATACATATTTTAACTTAATTTTAGATAATTCTTATTTTTAGTTTAATTTATTAAGAAATTAAACTGATTTAGATTTACCAACTCGTCTAAGGTTGTTAAATATTTAAAATATTCAGATCATATTTAAAATTTGATAAAAATTTGAAGAATAAAATGTATCTTTTCTGTTTATCTTAATTAGTTAAAGACAATAATCTTCTAAGTAGGCTTGGTAATAGGTCGAGACACTTAATTGTAATACGTAATGCAGACCTTATTTCGTATCCTGGATCTACATGAAAGGATTAAAAATAAAGGTAATGCGAAATACCTGATTTCGGTTCCATCTCTAATCTTGATGTCGATTCTGAGCTCCAAATGATCACGAACCTCCCGGGACCTTTACGAAAAATGCCCATCGAGACACGAGTTAGGCTTTCTACAGTTTTCTCAATTTGTAGGCTTTCTTAATGGGTCAGAGATTTCTTATGCTTACGATTAATATCAGCCCCATTACAAGGTTGATATGGACCAGGTCCATACTAAAAGGGATCCATTTTTCACCCGAACTTTGACCTATTAATCTAGATTATTTATTGAGTCACTTTATTATCTTTATCTAGATCAAATTATGTAACTTAATATATACTTTATTTAAAAACTGAAAATATAATTAATAATTATTCAATTTTATAAAAAATGACAAAATTGTCCTACATCAAATTCACCTAAGTTGGAGTTCGATTCAAAATTTTATGTTTGAGGAAGTTTGGTATGAAGATTGACCTTAAGTTTGACGTCAAATTGATTTGATATGATCCGAGCCAAATTGGATTAAACATATATTTCTACTTTTCTTAATATTCTATTTTATTTTAAAATTTGAAAATTTAAATTAGGTCGAGTCTAATATTCTATTTTATTTTAAAATTTAAAATTTAAATTAGGCTTAAAATATTGATCCAAAATTAATTACCTCAAATAGTATCCGTTGACTCGAGTCGACCCGAGCTGAACAATTTCTGCCATTTCTATCTACGAAACCTTAATACATGGCGTAGATTCTATGCAAAAATCATAAAGCTGCAGGAAAATTATATAAGAACCCCCGATTCTTTTCATTTTTTGCAAAATTACCCAAACTAAAAACGAAAAGCCTACTGTTGCCAATAAGTAGTAGTAATTTCAGGGCTCGCACTCTCATAGTAGAGGAAGGGTAAGCGGCGAGAGAAGCTAACACTACTGCAGGCTACAATTTGTGTCTTCACCATCGACTCGGTAGTCTCTCAACTTCTCTCTCCTCAGGCAAGGCCCTTTCTTCAATTTCACCGCTTGATTTGCCCAGTAATTGTATTGCACTTGGAAATGGAAAGATTGTAATTTCTCAGATCTTGTGGTGATGTATCTGATTTGTTGTCCTTTGTCTTGTTAGATGCTACTTGAAACGCTCTCCCGATGGGTTGATTGGGTTTTGATTGTGGTTTATTCTCGATTGTTGTGAAAACTGGGGTCTGGGGCGTGAGTTGATGGTAATTTCTGATGAAATTTGTTTGTTTGACTCATCGATTTGTCGCTTGGATCAGACTATTTGATGGGCTTAGTTAATTTTCGAGACTCTAAAAGGCTTATTGTTTTCTTGGAGATGAATCTATGCGTCATGTTTTGTGGGTTCTCTTTTTTCTGTTATTCTTTAAATTTTGGTTTTCGGGTTCAGACGAGGATATTTGTTACAAGAAATGCGTTAGTGAATTGGTTTTGGTTTCTGATTGAGATTTAGGTTTATTTTGTGCGGTATCAATGGCGTCCAAGTTGCAACAATTGCAGTCAAAAGCATCTCAAGCGTCGCAGTTTGTGGCCAAGCATGGAAACACTTACTATAAACAACTGTTGGAGCAGAACAAGCAATATATTCAGGAGCCACCAACTGTTGAGAAATGCAATCTGTTGGCAAAGCAATTGTTTTACACTCGTCTTGCTAGGTCTTACTTTCTCCACTCTTACTAGATTGATTTTTTGTTTTATTGATGAATGGTTTTCATGATTCTGGTGCAATGCTACATGTGCTTTCTTGAAAATAATCACAAAGATACTGATATAAGTGACGTTAACCTATGTTTGCCTGAACATACGTGCATATGTTTGCATTAACGTGCATATGTTTGCATGTATAGCCTTTGTTTATTGGTTAATTTATGTCTTTGTAAGGAATGCTGGAAAGTTTACATTGCTTCAACTTCATCCTTCTCTCTTCCTGGTTGTGATTGCCCTTGGTCAGATTTTGTGTTAATTCCATTACTATGTTTGTAAATTCCACCATCTAAGGGGCATGGTCAAGGATTGTCTAAATTATTGTTTGAGATCGGAACAATGCTTCTGATTTACTGTTTTGATTGGCAATGTAAGAACTGTATTCTTACCTTTAATAAGATCGAACCTGTAGTTTTCTCCTAATTTGAGGGACTTGTGTATAATCTTACTTACTAGTCAAAATTAAGAATACCACAATCCTATGTTCATGGATTGAATTCCCATTGGAAGCTCAATCACCTTAAGATAATCTAGATGCTTTGCACATACCAAATTACATGATAATACACTTTTGTTATAATTGTGATACCTGGACTATCAATGAATGCATGAAGGAACTCCATCAAAACTATTCAAATCAATGATAGATTAAGTACAAGATTAGAATCTCAGAGAGTATGTACAATAATTGTTGGAAGTGTTAGCGTGATCTCCTTTTTTGAGTGTTTCACTTATTAACTATGCTGGAGTTGTATGACTTTGTAGTTTATATAGTCTGAACTTACACTTTGCTAGCATATGCAATTCAACTGATTTCTGAACAACTTCTTATTAGATCCTGCCACAAAATCTTGCATCTATTTGCTATTTAGTTGACATTTCTCTTTTATTATTTGTGTGCACAGTATTCCCAATCGCTATGAATCATTCTGGAAGGAGCTTGATTACGTGAAGAATTTGTGGAGGAAAAGGCAGGAACTGAAGGTTGAGGATGCTGGCATTGCAGCTTTGTTTGGCCTGGAGTGCTTTGCTTGGTATTGCGCTGGTGAAATTGTTGGAAGGGGGTTCACGTTCACTGGTTATTATCCTTGAGGCAACCACTTCGTGGATATCTTTCATGGGGTTGAATATGTACTCTTCTGTTATCACTTGCTTGATTGAACGGCGAACACTTGCAATTTTGTGTTTCTGCAAAATTTTTGAAGCTGACAGATCAGTTTGATACCGTGATAGTCTCAATAATCTTACATTTGAAACAGCTTAGGACATCGCTGATGCTTGTTATCTGTGCTCAAAGTCACTGCTATCAATGAATTATGATATGATGCTTCGAGTTTCATTTTCTTATTCTTGCCCCTTCACTTTTTAGACATTACAACACCTACATATCTAAATTCTAAATGAATAGCGTAGAAGAATCATATATTGGTTAAACTTCGCATGTATGTTACTGATGCTGATGAAAACTGCATAAACTGTGCAGCACTTGAGCATTTTGCTGTTACACGGTTCAATTTGGTTTAATAAAATAACATTTTTAACATAATTAATTAAAATATTATTATTTTAATTTTAATTTAAAACTTTGATTAGATTTCATTCGCAAAAAAGAAAAGGGGTTGATTTGATTCTTAATTTCTGTAATTCCTGATTCTTGAATTTTACATGCGAAATAATTTGGTAAAAATAATTATTGGCAAAATTGAAAATTATTTTTGTTGAAATTTAATTAGAAAATAATTTTTTAAATAAAATTAATCAATTTATTTTATTTTATAAAAATTAACCAAAAAAACAATTCTTCACCAAACGCTTTCGTTTAAGCCCTTCTCCTTGTTAAAAGGAGCACGAATCGATGGCATAAATTTGGGCTTCGCATATTTGTCATCACCGAAGATTTACACGTTTCATCCAACGACAGGAGGAGGAGCAGTGGAGCACGAACGAATTGGTTCGTTGGCGACCACTTGAACTCAAAAGGATGTTGAAGATGCTCCGTTCGCGCCTTCCTCTCGCCGTATCAGCATTTGCTTTCGCGTTCATCTTCTTCTCCGTTCTCGTTGATTCCTCCACCAACAACCGTTCCGAGGTCCTTTTCTTTTTTCTCTTTTTTCTGTCTCGCGATCTACTGTTTGTTTCGCGGTAAAGATATGAGATTTGATTCTGATAAATCTTGCCCCACGAGTTCAATTTTCATCTTCTTTCCTCTCTCTTTTTTGGTGGAATCGCAGGTGAAATGTAGCAGGACTTGTATTGCAGAAAACTGTAACTGTAAATCTCTAAACTCCTGTTTCGTCCATTTCTTAGTTTTTGTCATTTTTTATTAATTATTTTTTCTTGATCTGTTCTGTGGAAATGCAGCGGTTGGGATTAGATACGGCAAGTACTGTGGAGTGGGGTGGTCTGGTTGTCCTGGAGAGAAACCTTGTGATGATCTCGATGCCTGTTGTAAGATTCATGATGAATGCGTCGAGAAGAAAGGCATCTCACAACTGACCCTTTTTGTAGCCTTTTCCTTTCTATACCATTGATTTGTTTGCGAAATTGTTTGGCCTTGTTTTCTAAATTGGTGTTGCTTTTCACCTGTTATACTTCTGTGTTTGTTTATTAGTGCATGCAACTGGTTTCTATAAATCATGGATATCTCTACAGAAGCCAAATTCTTGCTAGTTCAAATGAAATGGCATTAATTTAAAGCTAAAATAAAAGTTTATAAAGTTTCGTGGATCGAAAGGGAAGTCTCATTGTCTTGAGGTGGGAGTCTATAGTACTCGGTTTTTGAAGACTAATAATTCAGTGATCTCTTCATGCTAACATAGAAATACGGCAACAAGATCCTATTGGGATGGAAAATAAAATTGCTTTGTAGCATTCATTTCGTAATTGTCTATTAGTTAATTCTCATTAAAGTTACCAGTACTAAGCAGTTGCTTCTGAGTTTGTTCTGTTAAATTGTGGCTCCTCTTGACAACTGCTATTCATTTTTTCAGGTATGACTAACATTAAATGCCATGAGAAGTTCAAGACCTGTATAAAGAAAGTGCAGAAATCTGGGAAGGATGGATTTTCTCAGGATTGTCCATATGAAACAGCGGTGCCTACTATGATACAGGGTATGGATTTGGCTATTTTACTTAGCCAATTTGGTAGTTCAAAATTTGAACTTTGAATTCTTTATTTAAACGATTGAAATACATCTGACACCATTGCTGTTCTTCTTCTCAATGAGACATGATACCTTTGGAAGATGCCCATTAATTTTTTGAGCTGGGGACTAGCTTTCATTGCATAAAACACCATCCCATGAAAAAGTAAGAATTGTGTATATAGGAAAGGGAAACTCTATTTACCGGGTTTTCATTTCTGATTTTAGTCGGTTGTCTTTTAATGCTTTGCCATCACTGATAACTAGATCAGAAATATAATTTACGATCATAAATCTACCTGGAACCAAAGGGAAAAATAGGATTCTTGGAACTTTCACAGGCTTACACTGCTAATTAGCTTGATTGTGTGTATGGGAATGGAAACATTTTCATATCCGTGGTAAGCCTTTCCTTGGTGTGTAAATCTGCAAACTAATAGGGTTGTGACGCCAGTAAGAGAATGAAAATCAAAATCAAATGCTTGATATCTAGTATACAGTGGGTTGCAAATTTGTCCACCTTCTTCAGTAGCAGAGGATGATACAGATGGTATTTATGTTTAGCACTTATTTGATACATTTATCTTGCTCTATAAATTTAAGCATTTAGACACCTTAGTTTCTATTCAGCTGTATGTTTTGAGCATGTGAAATGTGCTTCTCAGCAACAAACTTGCCATTTCTAAATTGATCATGAAAGGGGGGCAGAAATTAAGGTGGTAACTCTGGTTCCACGCTTTTGAGTCTTATGAAAGTTTTCAGCTTCCATGCTTGACTTCTTTGCATTTATGCAGTCTTTTTTATTAGAACGATACTCATTGTATTTTAATATAAAAGTCTATATATAACGCAGATATGTGAATAATATTTTTATTAATATTTAAATAAATCAAATTTGAAATTATAACAACATTTGATAGGTTTAAATTGCTCATTAGACATTGACATAAAATAGATTAAGTGACTATTTGGATAGGCTTTTGGGTGGTCAATAAGTAGTTTTTTTCATCACAAAAGCCTTTTGAAAGAAAATAGATATTTGACTGTAAAATAAAAAAGCACTTCTGTAATAAATATGAATTTTTTGGCAACAAAAACATAGATTTTTAAGAAGTTCAAATTTGGAGCTTCTCAAAAAACCCTCTCAAATGGCTTTTTCGGGTTGATTTTTCATATCAATTAATGAGCTCATTTTTTAGTCCATTTTATCTTTATGTTTTACACATAATTCCCACAATATCTACAAATCCATCTTCACGTTTATCTTGCAAACTCATCTTATGTACTGAACTATTTACTCAACTTGAATATTTATTTTAGGATTTATGTAATATTATTTGACTTTTTAAATATGTTTTAATATTTATTTTTGATATTAGTTTTATTTATGTTATAATCCATATAAAAGATTTTGTTAGATATATTTTCATTTATGTTTTATATGGTTTAAAATTATATAATAATTAATATACTGTATTTCACATATTGTTTAATATACTTTAAATAATATTTATATGCATAAATAATTTTTATTACAAAATAAAATATATTTAAAATTAAAAACACTTTTTATTTTTATGTTACTAAATAGTCTACTGTATGAAGCTCTTTTTTAAATGACAGTCAAATTAGAAAAATTTTCTAAGAAAAAATCTACAAAAAAAAAATTTACTAACAAAAGTTTTATTGACATAAGCTCAATTAAACCGAGGCTAATTATGCCGTGACAAGTTTTGCTTTCCTAGACATGCATCATCCGGCCGCCGGAAAATTGTGTGATTTTAGAGGTTGACGACCTTTATTACGTAAGGAAAGGAGAATTGTTAAACAACCAAATTGACTAGCTTACCTGTTGGCTTTATCAACTTTCTTGGTAGTCAACCTCTTCTAGAACCGTGCACCTAAACCTGATAGCTGGCCATAGAAATGCTATGATCATTAATAGAGTAGTTAAGCTTGCAGCTTTCATGAGGGGAAAGGTAAGAAAAATTAAAGAGGAAATATCTATAAAATTAAAATGTTATAAAAGTCTAAGGGGGCGTTTAGTTTGAGGGTTTGGGAATGAAGGAATAGAATAATTGTAAAAAACAGTGTTTATTTTGAGATTTTCAATTCCAGGGGAATGGATTTATCCCATTAAATTTAAGAATCTACTAAATCTACCAAGGGGGTGAGTATCGAGTTTTGATTCCATTCTAAGTTTTTATCACGTTTATTTTTTACTCTTTTATCCTCATCCTTTGCCCTACCATCCTCTTTACTTCCTTATCGCCTCTCAATTCCTTACGATCTCTCATCCGAGTCTAGATCTTCTGTCTAATATTACTTTGTCATATTCTGTCTCATGGAATCTCAGTCATTTATTTTGCGGGACCCACATAAATAAATGACTGAGATTTATTGGACACAATAAGACACCATAATATTGAACAGAGGATCTGGACTCCTCCCATCCTGCCTTATCGCGTCTCATCAACGAAAGAATTTTTTTTTCTGCGCCTCCAGGTATATTTTCTGAAATTCCTCGTTTTAATTTGATGTTAAATGAACTAGATAGAACCTGGTTTCATCTCATTATAAATGGGACTTTTGCTCCTTTTTTTCATATATATTCTTATTTATGATTTAATCAAGAGAATAGCCAATCTGCTATATAGTTTGATGATGTGAAAGTGCATATGGTTATAGATTGAACGAGAATCATAAAACCAATCTGCTCATTTTTTTCCTTTGACAAAATTGATTAATTTTTTTTACAACCATATGGAGATAGCCCCAATAAACATATGAAGGGCAAATTATTTTTTTTTTATTGAGGGTAAAAATGGTATTGTATTATCTTTCATTCTCATTAATGCAACAAACCAAACAACATCATTGGTATTAATACAGAAACTCAAGTTACAAACTAAACATCATTTTTTTTTTATTTTTCATCACCATCCCCTTCTACTATTATACTCATATCTATAGCCAATCTCGTGCTCAAACCAAACGCCTAGTAAATCTTTTATGAAAATCTTGAATAGTATAAGAAAAATTATACTTGAAAAGGATTTGAGGAGAAATTGTTAAATTTCAATATCTCTCTTTTTACAAATAAATCGAATTATTTATCAAACTTCACTAATTTAATTCGGATATCGATAAAGAGATTATTCATTAGACTTTGTAAATTTGATTATGATACTAATGAAGGATTTTAATGGGACTTTTAGGAGAAATGTAATAAAATTCAAATGAATTAATATACAACTAAAATATTATATTTCTAACTCAAAATAAAAAACTAATAAAATTCAAATATATTTATATAAAAATAAAATATTATATCTGAACTCAAAATTATAATAAATTTGTCTCAAATCGTAATATATTGTTTCATTTGCATGTGAGTTCATCAGAAATAGCCTCTTATTATATAGAGATAAGATTATGTACTATCGAATTTTTTCAAACTCTGTTTTATTGCAAAATTTTATACTGAATAATAATGATAATAATAATGATAACGACGATGATTCAGGATCACTATAATAATGAACGCATTTGGTGGCATATACAAAGTATGCAACAGACCTTTAATGGCTGTCGCTCTCGAAAGAAACAAGAAGTAAACGACCAGGATCCACTTTCGAAGGCCCAACCTCATCTTATAGCTTACATCGTCTAGAGAGGTCAAGCTCAGCCTTTTTCACAGCCTCCAACGAATCACCTGCGTTGCGCTCCTAAAGAAGACCAACACGGTATGTACGTTATCGCCCACTTGGTTGTCGGAAATTACCAGCCTTGGGAAGCAGAGTTGTACTTCTTTCGCAAACTCCTAAGAAAAGTTTTTAAAAATTGAGTATTTCATTTTAATTTTTATTTAAAAATAAAATATGTATATGATTCAATTAAATATTATTAATACAATCAATTAAGAGAACACTTAAATTTGATTTAAATTAATTAAATTTGATTAAACTAATAATTTTTAATATATTTTTAAAATAAATTTAATTAATTTAAATTAAATTTAAAAATTGCATTAAATTGTTATATTTATTAGTGCTTGGCTGTATTTTTCAATGTTTTCAAAACTAGATCATAAGTCTAATTGGTAGAATAAAAGGCTTAAATTAAAAGGTTAAATCAATATTCGACCGTTTTGAAAATTGAATGAAATTTAATAATTTGAAAAATATTATTTTTATTTATCGAAAAATTTACAGCTTAATTAAAAAAGAGATTATTAAATAAAAATTAATTAGTTTATAAAAATTGATTAATTTATAAAAATTAACTAATTAATTAATAAATTAATCAACTTATATCAAAATATTATTAAAATAAATCTAACCAAAAAAATTGAAAACTAAGCTAAAAATTTAGTCAACTTAAAGTTTTAACTATTGGGCTGTTTAAAACATTTCGGTTTTATAGCATTGGAATTTTTGTATGTATTTTGTTATTTTTAAAAATAAAAAAATAAAAAAAATTTACGTCAGCTTCGGTTCGATGAGTTGATGGGAACTAATAAAGTAGACCGACATGAACTAGTCAGAGATGGAAAGGGTAATCATGTCAAACTCAAAGGCAAGGTCCATATGATTGATGGGTTTCTCTGTTCCTTTCCACACCCAATCATTGAGCCGCGGCTCGGTTTCCTTAAAATAACGGAATTAATTTGACCATCGGCCTTCTGTTCTGTTTTCTAATGGAAAGCTTCCAAGAAATTTCACTCATTTCTTATTTCGTAAGGTATTTCCAAACTATTTCAATAAAGCTCCGATAATAAAAGTTTCGCGTTAATAAAAAAATCAGATTTAATTCCCTTCTTCGTCTTCTCTATCTCATCATCAAAATCAAAGCCCCCAATTCAATTTAAGAAAGGGAACAGGAGAGAAAATATTCTTCAGATTATTGATTTTCAGGTTGTTGAATAACTATGTTACACAAGAGCTTCAAGCCCGCGAAATGGTAAGCTTTGTTCTTTCTTTCTTTCTTTTCAGTTTTGAGTTTTGGTTGAAGAATTTGATTTGTTCAGTTTTTGGTTTTTTATCGAATTCTGTGTTTCTCATCATTCAGATGGTTTGTAGTAGCTTCTTGACTTTGTTTCGATGTGTGATTCGGATTCTGTAGTAAAACTTCATTGAAGCTAGCGGCTTCTCGTATAAAGCTATTGAAGAACAAGAGAGAAGCGCAATTGAAACATCTGAAGAGAGAGTTGGCTCAGTTGCTTGAAGCTGGCCAAGAACAGACTGCTAGAATACGGGTATGCTTTTGGATCCTTTTGCCCACATCTCATGTCTGTTCGAGGTTTTGATTGAGATCTCTATTCGCAATCATGTGGAGGAATTTACATATGTAGGACCATGCGTTTCGGGACTAAACCTTGATTTGTTTTGGTTTTAAGAAAGTATTTGGTTGATTGATATGCCGGTAGGCCAGTAATTTGTACAAATTTCACTCGGCTATCTGATTGTGAAGGGAGTGGGAATGTGTTTCACATCTTGTGTTGGGTGTATTTGCTACTGTATTATCTTTGTATATGCATCATAGGTGTAAAAATTTCTCTTTGTTATCTCGGTGGTACGTTGTTTGCTCAAAATTATGGTCATGATATTTTGCTTTAGCTGTTCGTTGTGCTGATTGGTTCCTTGCATTGCAATTGCCCTGTTCCACATTCAACTGTTCTGTTTTTGCAGGTTGAGCATGTGGTTAGAGAAGAGAAGACAATGGCAGCTTATGATCTTATTGAGATATACTGTGAGCTTATAGTTGCACGTTTGCCAATGATAGAATCACAAAAGTAAGCAATCATCTGTACATCTCTAGCATGACTTATTAAGGCTTTTAGAGTAATTACTATTTAGGGCTTACATGGATGGAATCTACAGAAGAAATGTAGAATCCTCATGTTGAACCTTAGGAATGCATCTATCTTGATGAAAATGCTGCCGTATCATTTGGGTTATCTTTGTTAGCTGTTCTTTTGCTGGTTTTAGGTGTAAATAGTCCCTCCTGAATGAATTCATGGTTTATCCATCTAGAAAAGCTGTTCAAAAATTGGTTGATGTTTTCCTTTACTTTCCCAGTTGTGACATGATGCAATCGGTGTGATAATGTTACCATGCTTGTGTTATAAGCATAACAGAATTGTTCCTCATGCATTCCATGGGGAGGAAATTTGTTTACTATTGTAACCTTCTTGTTGAAAAAAAAAAGTTGTGTTCAAAAATTGGCTTTGATTGATAAAATTTCTGTGCTGACTTTCCTTGGTAACACAGGAATTGCCCCATAGACTTGAAGGAGGCTATCACAAGTGTAATATTTGCAGCCCCAAGGTGTGCAGATATCCCAGAACTAATGGATGTTCGAAAGCATTTTACAGTCAAGTATGGGAAAGAATTTGTTTCAGCTGCAGTTGAACTACGTCCGGATTGTGGTGTTAGCCGCCTGGTATGTCCTTACAATAGGATTTAAGCAGGAAAACTCTGTTGATCAATGTTGTTGATAATTTTTGCTGTTTTCTTTATTTAGTTGGTGGAAAAGTTGTCTGCCAAGGCACCTGATGGTCCTACCAAAATAAAAATTTTGACCACAATTGCTGAGGAGCACAATATTAAGTGGGATGCCAAGTCATTAGAAGAGAAAGAAATCAAGCCACCAGAGGATTTACTGGTAAGTTTAAATGTCTAGATTTTACTCGTTATTGCAGTAGAATAACTAAATCAACTTTTATTGTAAATATAGTTACATTCTTCGTAACTTTGTTTAATCAGAATGGGCCAAGTTCTTTTGAGCAAGCCAGCAAAATGCATGTGGAATCTCATAATATTCAAGAGCTACCTAATAGAATGAATAAGGCACCTCCTGATTTCCGAGTTCCTCCCATACACTATGAGAAGCATGATGTACGCAGAGACTTTAAAGGCTCCAGTTCTACATCGTCACTTCATTCTGAACATCCTCCTTCTGCAGGTATGATATGAACTAAAGCTATCAGGCATTCTCATTCAGATTTGTGTCCTTTACTACGTGACTAGCTATTAGACCTCTATACTATGTTTTCTAATAGATTCCAGAAGATTGCATGCTTTCGATTTTTTCTTTTTTCTTATTCCTATTATGATCTTTAGACATATTGGCTTTTCTTTCAATTAGGAACTGGAAATGAAGGGATGGACTTTATGCATCCATACTCTGGAGATAGTGATTTCTTGTCAGGTAAGCAGAACTGGAATATGCAGTTCAAGGATGCTGCAGCTGCTGCTCAGGCAGCCGCTGAATCTGCAGAAAGGGCGAGCATGGCTGCCAGGGTAGCTGCCGAACTTTCAACCAGGGGAAAAATAAGTAGACAGCATTCAACTGATTCTCAAAATAGTTCTGCTATTGGACCAAAAGGTGATGAACTTCCCCATTTTGGTGGTCAAGATTTCCAAGATCCTCATATGGTTGTAGATCCAGTAGAGCCTGTTGTAAAAATGAGGTCTGGGATGCATGAGAAAATTGATGATAACAAAGAAGATGACCTAGCTGGATTGGCTGAAAGGTTTAACAAACTCAAGTACCCAAATAGAGCTAGCCTGTCAACTTCCTCAAATTTAAATGGTGCTTCTGTGGACGATTACCCACATTTGGATTACCTTAAACGGGCAGATGGGCATTCACAAAATAATTCATCTGAACTAGATAGCGGAAATATTTTAGGCAAAACATTTCCCAAGACAGAGTCTATTAAACCTGAGAAAGGATATATGAGTAACATGCAAGATGAAGTGAAACCTGAGAATACTGGGGATTTTGAAGAAGCAGCAAGCATTAGAAAACAATCTGGCAGTTTTAGTTCACTTTCTTATTCAAAAGGTCTTGGTTATGATCACAAGACGGTTTCAAATTTCAATGCCCAAACATCGCTTGAGGAATCTGTTGATAACCCTTTCTCCATTGATGGAGATAGTAGTCATACCAATACCAAAGAAAAGAGCTCACGTGAAGATGCTACTGTAGTTTTTGATGACTATGACTCAGATGATGATGTTGATTTTGATGTGGAATATAAATATAATGACCAAGGATCTGGGGTTTACTCGTCAGAAGGTATAAATTCTTCTGCTCGTCTGCTAGGAAATGAAAATGTATGGAGACATGAGCAGAACTATGATTCACTAGGAAAGTCCGGTTCTCAATCAGTTTTTGCTTCAGAGCAGCAGTCTACTACAGTATTTTCTGGAGGTTTAACAGGTGATACTATTTCTTCAGAACGAGATGACATGTTACCTGTGACTTTTGATGATTCGGATGATGAAAATGATCTTGACAAATCTAAGCTTTTCAGAAACACTGAGCTATCCCAAGATGAGCGTCCTAGTTCAGTCGAGTCTACATTTTTGGTAAAAGATGTGAGACTTAACAAAAATACATTATCGCAAACACCTTTGTTTGATTCAGATGATGTTAAAGTTGTCCCGGAGGGAGATCAGGTAACTGAAGTTGGTACAATATCTGACCAGAAGTCTGGATATGGTGAATTGCACCACGGAGTTGCAAAATCTGGATCAAATAATTTGAACGACAACTTACAAAGGTCAGGATTTTCAACAGGCCAAGGTAATGTTCAACAATACCAATCACCTGATACCTTGTATGCTAGGGCCCCCATTAATGATTCAGGCCTTGAAGGCGGTAAAGAGTTGAACTTTGGAATGTTGACTGGTGGTCTCCGGAACAAAGGCTACAAACAACCACCGTATATCAGGAATCCAGCGGACTATCCCTCACTGTCCAAACAAGTGGTAGAGGATACTTCAGCCAAGGTTAAGCAGTCTTCTTTTGCCCAGGATTCTAGCTATGCAGCTACTGATCGAGAGGCAAACAACCAGAAAGTACACCCAAAAGTAGATAAAAACACAAGCTCAAGCAGACATTTTGATTCTAATGGTGAAGATTCTGATGAGGAGAACTCGCAACAGACTCTTAGTGGTACTCAGCAGCCAATCAATAGAACAGCAGATGTTGAAAAGAACAAAACATTTAATGCAGTAACCTATTCCAACCTCGAAAATAGTGATTCTGAGGAGGATCTTCCTAGAGAAGCAGCCGCCAAGACTCATTCCAATGTGGGAGTTTCTCGACGGACGAAAAAGTTACCCTTGGATAGTAACAGGACTTCTTATTCAAAGACATCAGTACCTTTGAAATCTTCACCAACTTCAGTCGACGCTGTAGAAGGAAAAACACAATCCTATAATTCCTATGATAATGAGAATCTAGGAAAACCAGAATCTCGAGCCAAGAGTTCACTTTATTGGGGAAATCATGATCAGGAAAGATCAGTAGAACATTCAGGTTCAGATCGAATTCAATCTGAGAGGTCTTCTAATGAGAACTCATCGTCAAGGACTACATATGCTGCCCGTGCTCAACAAACTCCGTCATCCAAGTCCAACAGCTCAAACTTTTTGAGAAGTTCTGAGCAGCCTAGATCACGAGAGCAAACATATTATAAGCCAGCTCTAGAGTCTAAAAAATCATCAGCAAATGAACAAACATCCAATCATCCTCCTAAGAAGGCAACCTCGGATAGTGCTCAAGTTTCAAGGACTACCAGTTCCTCTGATGTTACTTCCAACAAAGCCAGTCATGTTCATCCAAAACTTCCAGACTACGACACTTTTGCTGCACACCTACTGTCGCTCCGGCAGAATCGACAATAGCTACAGTACAGGAGAAGATAACTATTCCGTAATTCTTATGGTTTATTATTATTTTCATTGTGCATTACTAGTCGTGAAATATTTGGCTGTTAATAGTTTTCTCATTATTGCGATTGAAGACACTATATATCCACGTTCTTCAGGATAGCTGTACATCTCTTATGCATTTTAAATGAGTTAATAAATTGCTGCAGTTTGATGGTCCTGGATTTTGGATATTAAAATTCATGTTTTGTTACATCGAATGGATTGCGTGTAGGAATAAGGTTTTTCTGTCTTTTTGGACCGTGGTTGTGTGATGGAAGAACTCCTGCTTTTGGTTTGACAGGACTCGAACTTCTAGTTCAAGGGGTTGGGGGATAAAGACAAGTAGCCAGAACATTTGATTTTTGTTTCTTAATTCCTCTCTTTCCAAGTTTTGCTGGGTTTCGATCCGCTCAAACTAGCATCAGAAGTGAAATGAAACCATGAAAAGTTGCAGGCAGTGCCTTTGAACTCTTAACCACATAAACCACCGGTC
>JAOQMQ010000008.1:2849054-2863065 GCA_027563845.1 Erythroxylum subrotundum
GATGGCTTGCTAGATCTTGCTTGTTTGCTGAGAAAAACAACAGAGGACTTCGTAATATGACAAAGAAAATATCTCTAGAACTTTCAAAGAGGGAGGGAGAAAAAGGGTCATGCAATCAGAACCAAAAGCCCAACAAAACCACAAAAAACTAAGCATAAACACGAAAACACAAACCTTTGATCGTTTGAAGTAGTTCGGCAGAGGAGAACTAGGGGACGAGGAAGAGCAGAGAGGACGCTTGTTCAGGGGGAAATAAAAAACAGAAACAAAACCCAAGGTTTGGTTCGAGGCTTGAATGATTAAATGTTTTGGATGGAGGTGGTGACGGTGGTTATCGAGAGGTTGAGACATCGAACAGAAACAGAGAGGGAGGAGACATCGAACATAAAGAGAGAGATCTTACCCTACGACCATCGTTGTTTCAAGCGTCTACTAATGGAATTTAATTCAGAGGCAAATTGAGAAGCATGATGTCAACCGTCCGATTAAATGGATGAGTGGGATGGATTGCATGGTCGTCCACCCACTCGTCCTTAGTATAATAAACTTAACAAATCATATTATTTAATTTTAAAATTTAAACTAATAATTCATATTTATTTATTCAATAATATAATTTACATTTAAGATAAAATTCTTTAAATTCTATATAATTTGATAGAAATTTTAAATTATCAATAATTTTTTTAATACTTTTAATTTATCAACATGTGTTCTTTGCCCCTAAAAGATGGTTGAGTTGGTGGAGTAGAGGGCATGTGGTCAAAAGGTATTGTGTTCGAATCCTCCTACTTACCTTTCTTGATCAAGCTTGTCGTACATGACTTGCTTAATGTGGAGTACCTGATTGACCTGATTTGATTTATCCAGAGCGTATCCAAATGATAACAACTGCGTGTTCCTCCGTTTTAAAAAAAAAGACATCCCATTATATCATGTATAAAAAACAATGTTACTTTGGAATTTATAATTAAAATTTTTATTGGAGTTGATATTATAAAACTAAAATTATATACGAATTATGGATAATTTAAAAAATTAGAAAGTACTTTTATAATATGTGAAATTGGAAAAGATCAGCGAATTTAACTCATACATTGATTTTGTACATAATGGTGGGAAGATTTATTAATGGGCCGTCACAGAGCACAGCCCAATTTGTAACCTCAGTCAACTTCACTGGCGAGTACTATGATATATATAACGCCTAAGCTATCCTCTTTCGTACTCTATAATTTCCCGCCTATCTTCCATTTTCGCGCTCTCGAAACCCTAAATCTCACCGGAAAGAAAAAAATGGGCACAGCCGGTCCCGTTGCCGAGCCGAAGAAACGCCGACGCGTCGGCTTTTCCAACGTTGGTTAGTTTTATTAAGCTTACGTCTTTAACTATATTGCGGTGATTCCTTGTGATTTTTCTGTTCATTTCTCCTAAAATTTGGAGCCTTTACTCACTGTATGTTGTTATATTGTTTTCTTTTGACGCAGATACTGGAACCGACCCCAACCAGTGCATTAATATTTACTTGGGTAGGACTGGTGTATGCTTTATTTCTTTGATTTTGATTTTCCCTCTCATATCGTTAGTGTGAATAAGAAACTAGTTGATCTGAAGTTTATTTCAAGTTGAAATAGTACTTCTTGCAAGTCTTAGCCTTTTTTGGTGTTGTTTGGGTATAGGACGGAATACTGCTAAAATTGCTGCGTTTACAAAATTAAGCATATTTTCCGTCATTTGAGCATAATTGTGGGTTTATCCAGCAAAAGGGGTGGTCTTTGTTTTGGCCTGATGCTCTAGGGGATATGTCTTTTAGCGTTTTTTGCATGCTTGTTCACATAGTTTGTAATGCTTCAACTCATTTGTTAGTCTAGAGTTGGGTAGGTTCGTCTCCCATTTGACAATAAAGATACAGATAACTGTAACTTGTTGTCAGTAATGAAAAATTGAAGTTCATAAAATTTTAACTGCATAAAATTGAGAGAATTTAGATTGTTCCTATCGTTTCCCGTGCTTTTTCAGGTCCTTTAAGTGTTCTTATTTTTATGCAACTTGATCATTTGTATTGTAGTCTCTTGCAAGGAAGAAGTGGGTGCTTCAGATGGTTTCTGCTTGACTGGTGTTGACCTGACTAACTTTTTTGATGAGGATGGAAAGATATATGGCTACCAAGAACTAAAGGTAGTACCATTTCTTTTGCTTTCTTTTGAGTAGTGAAGAATGGTCTTGTGTGCTCAACATTGGGGTAAAGGTGATTTTTTACCTTATGGGCACCTTCCTTTGACTTCAAAAGAAAGTTTCAACCATTGCGTTTAATATGTTTCATGCAGATAAACATCTGGGTCAGCCTGATATCGTTCCATGCATATCGAGATATTACATTTAAGAGCATGTCTGATGTGAGTAATGGTTTCCATGTTTGATGTTTGTGTTGGTATTATCACCCAGATCCTATTTGCAATTGGCTATAGCTTTGGTTTTATCATTCAATTTAGTGATTGCCTTGTTTCATGTTGTAAGGGAGGAAAAGGTATCACAGATCTTAAATCTGCTCTTCAGGTATGCAATGGATGCTACTATATAAGCTGCTTTTATTTCCTGTATCATGTATCCGTCTTTTCATTTAAGAAGACCAGCTAACTGATTAAGTTGTATCAACAGAGAATTTTTGCTGAGACTCTGGTAGAGAGCAAAGATGAGTTTCTTAGGACATTTTTGACGGAAACTCATATCATTAGGTACTTTTGTGGTCGTGCCATTCATATCTTCCAATCAAGTTTTTATTTGAATTTGTGGTGCCAGTTTAAGTTTCACCACTTCATTTACTTAATGTGTGAAATTTATCAGATCACTTGTTTCTAATGGGGAGATGTTACCACCAAAAGCCTTATATGGACAAATTCATAATTCAAATGGCCATTTGGATGCAACAAATTCAGATCTGGAGGTACTTCTTAGACAATCTGTATCGTGTATATTAAAGAAGAACAATCTTGTAGCTTTTCATTTTGGGTTCTAGTTTCCTGTATTTTTGGGCAACTCCATCTTTTATCACGTGGGATCTAATTGCAAATTAGGTCTTGATATTGATGTGGATGAACTTTTGAGACAGCCAAGAGTTGATGCATGGAGAATAAGTTATTTGAAGAAGGCTGTAACTAGATCTATAGTTGGTTACAAAATTTGTTTTGAGGCAAGATATATTTTAGAACAAAAGAGAAGTTGATGGTGAGAGCTCCTAGGAACAGAAGAGCAATAAGGAAAAGATATTGAATGCTGTTGCAAAAATGATTTCTACGTTTCCATGTTGGGTTCCTTTTTTCTTCTGTTGGTTTTGTTCTTTTTGCATAACTGGTATGCTTTTACGATAATATGTTCTGTTATTGGTTAGGTTGTCCGCATGGTCATAGACAGTGCAGCCGCTGGACACCTTTATAGTCGCCTGGTTCCCCTTGTCCTTCTTCTTATTGATGGTTATGCTTTCATCAAACCAATCTATATTGTACAACTTTCTGTGGCTGTTTGAAACTTTAGTTTCTGATAGGTGTGATTTCTGAACCAGGTAGCAATCCAATTGATGTTACTGATCCAGGATGGGATCTATATGTCCTGGTTCAAAAGAAAAATAATCAGCCAGAGGACATTCAACGAACATTGCTGGGTTTTGCAGCTATATATCGCTTTTATCATTATCCTGACAGCATTCGACTACGACTTGGTCAGGTTCATTTTGCTTCCACCTTCTGAATTGAGTTGTGTACAGAGAAATTTGGTTTTTAGTCCCTCTCCAGAACTTTCCAATATTTTCTTAAGTGCAGACACATTTCTCAGTTCTTAGTAGAACATTATATGATGGATCTCTGGTTGATGGCAGATTTTGGTGTTGCCGCCTTACCAACACAGGGGTTATGGGCGTCACCTAATTGAGGTGCTCAACAATATTGCCATACATGAAGATGTTTATGACCTAACAGTAGAAGAGCCATTAGATTACTTTCAACATGTTCGCACATGTGTTGACATACAACGGTTGCTTAAATTTGAGCCAATCCAAGATGCTGTCAATGCAGCTGTTGCACATCTCAAGAACAGTAAACTATCAAAGAGAACTCATGTGCCACGTCTTGTACCACCTTCAAGTGCAATTGAGGATGTTAGAAAAACCTTGAAAATCAACAAAAAGCAGTTTCTGCAGTGCTGGGAGATTTTAGTTTATTTAGGTCTTGATCCTGTTGAGAAGCTCATGGAGGATTTTGTGACAGTAATTTCACATCGTATTAGGACTGATATATTAGGGAAAGATTCTGGGAATGGCGGGAAGCAAGTGATTGAAGTCCCAAGTGATTATGATCCTGAGGCGTCATTTGTAATGTTCAGGTCACAGAATTGTGAAGCTAGTTGTGTTCCGATGGATGAAAATCAAACCAACCAAGAACAGCAGCTGCAGCAATTGGTCGATGAAAGAATCAAAGAGATAAAGTTAATTGCACAGAAGGTGCATCGAACTTAACTCTTGCTCAAATGACTTACTCGTGTGATTCTGATTCGTAATGTAAATGCCTAGAGCTGTAACAGTAGGTCCTAAGTATAACTATTTGGGTTAAGCAAACCTGGACTGCAAATGAGTGAGCTGTACTTCTGGTTTACATAATAGGCATCTACAGCTGTTCTAGTTAACACAATCAACTGAAGCTTATTCTTATGTGTGCGTTGTAAACTTCAAATTTCAACCTTCTTTACATGAGAAGCATATTGTTCTGGATATAGAAAGTTTTCCACCCTTGCCAGTGTATCTTCATCCATATTCACCACACAGTCATGCGCTTCCAACTTGAGTTGCAGTCACAATTTTTACTTCAATAGGGCCATACTTATGTTGATGAATAAACTGAAAAATCAATGCAATCTCAGAGCAAGTTTAACTTGTTTTACCGAAAATTCAATGCAATTTCAGAGCAAGCTTAACTTGTTTTATGAATGCCTGCGCGAGATGTTCAATAATAAATGCAAAATAGAGTACATCCAAAAAAATTTCAACCTAACTTAGCCATGAACCTGTGTTTATGGAATGGAGTTAATATAGGTTATTTACAATAACATCCAACTCAACAACATATTCTCCTCCGAGCCATTACTCTGATCCAGAAGCATACAATCCCACATCCTGTTCACAGACCTAACATGGCTATGCCAAACATCATTAAGATGGTGTAAGAGTACACACATTGTTTCAATTCTTCTGTGAGTTGACTCGGGCAAAAGGGGAATACCATCTGCATTCCCACGTCCTTCCCATCGAGGCTGAACACAATGCTAGATCTTGTGGACACTGCAGTCGGCATCTTCCGAGGTAAAATTTTCGTTCCAGTTTTCAAATTCGGTTCCGCCAAACACCAATTGCTTAATGCCAATGTAACTGTTCAAATATCATTATGCATAAGCATAGATTCCTAATGACAATGGAAAAAAAAAAAAAAAAAGGGAAGCAAAGGTGTACAGAAAGGAGTTGAAGACAGGAGCCAGACAAAGTCCTGTTATTAACCCATGCTCTGAGAAAAACTCAGGGCATCCGTATATCAGCTTCCATCAAATAGCAATCTTGCATTTAATCACCAATGGTGCTAATTAAAACTTCACATTAATGTGAATATGCTTGCTCTCAGCCCATATGATAAAACATTAAATTTTATACATTTATATGAGTTGTGTGTGTACGTGTTTGATCACATGTGAAAGAGAAGGAAAATGATGTGTAAGGATGGCATTACTCTGAGCTTATTTGCGTCAATGCATTTATCAGAACATCTAGAAGCAATGGCTCACTGGTACCAATATCCACCCTGCAAAGTTAATATTTCTGAATCAACATTTAGAAGGAAAAAGAACAAATATTAAGGATCATAACATAGTGTACGAACCACTTAGAAAACATTGCAAGCCATTTCCATACCATATACGTGCCAAGTTGCCCTGGGTCTCCAAATCTCCAATGTTGTAAAATGTGGTTG
Organism: Erythroxylum subrotundum; assembly: GCA_027563845.1. Lineage (NCBI taxonomy): Eukaryota > Viridiplantae > Streptophyta > Magnoliopsida > Malpighiales > Erythroxylaceae > Erythroxylum > Erythroxylum subrotundum. The sequence goes on from JAOQMQ010000008.1 coordinate 2,855,060, forward strand.
GTGTCACATTGGCTCCCTGAATAGCATCATAGTTTGGTCTTTTATCTGTTGTTGATTGCGACAACTGCAAAAAAATTAAAACTTATCATTATAGTTAATTTATCAGACATTTCAGCAATAAAAATCAATGGCACATGCAGAACGAACAACTTTTGCATCAATATTTATTTAATCAAGAGTCACCTGCATATTCATGGCGTTCAATCCACCAAGACGTCCAATGATATACCATGATCGAATGGTCTACAAACAAGTCAGATCATCAAAAAGGCTGAATTCTGGTGGAGTTAAAGTCACTGTTTCAATTTAAGATGAGTTACTTACATCACAAATTAAGGTAACATCTTTGTCCAACAGAGTATTATAGAATTCAAACCATATGTTTGAGTTGGAGAAATCGAATCTGTCAAACACAGCCATATAACAAATTAACGAAGGAGGAGTAAGACATATTAGCAGTTTACCACCGATATAGCATCTTGACATGAAAAACTAGGAATTTGATAATAAGAGAGAGTATCGGATGTAAAGCTTATTTATGCCAGAATTGGCTGTATGAATGCTGCTAAATTGCCTGAGTGGTTCATAAGACGTCCAGATTTGAGCTACTATCCATAACTCCAAAATAGTAGGTAAACATGGTGAATTCGGCAACCAGAGATGACAATGTGTATGCTTATAGACTAGAAATTTCTCAATAAGATCTACTAGAAATTTTGTATAGTAATCATGGTTTCGTTAATTTCGAATTGGAATAGTTTCTAATAGTAGTCTCTGTGGAAAGCTGACTCTGCAACAAAGATCGTTTAAGTTTACATGCATAAACCCATCATTCGATTTTCATTCCTTTTCTCCCACTATTTGTATTAGCAGTTGCCAACGTTGGTAAACACCTATCTTAAAAGTGTAAATTAGTAACAAGTCAAACCCCAAAACAAAAAGAAAGATATGGGAGCTTTAATGCTTAACATTAAAGTTCATGCAGACTATCTAGACGCATACAAGCGACTTACTTGTTGAATTTAACTTTCATTGGCGTAGCAGAACCTGTCTTTGTATGTAGAACTTTGTTCCTTTTTCTCCTCAGTCTCTCCTCCATCTACAAAAACATTACCTCCATCAATTGAAACCAGAAAATAAATTCTAAAAAAGGAACTCAATGTTCAAACAAGAAGTCTAGTGCTCTTCGCATTTCTAAGTGACACCAAAACCAGAACTGAAGAAAAACATCGTCATTGTGTAATAACTTGAACAATAAAATAAAACCCAGAACGAGTGGAAACCAATTGGCATTATCAGAAAGTAGAGGCAATGACAAAGGACAGTATAAGAAAACACCAAGTGAGCTCACTTTGGAGCGCGCTTTTTGCGGGTCTTCAAGACAACTCCCTAGAATTTCAGCGAATTCAGGATCTTTATCATAATTAATTTCTTCTTCTCTCCTTCCGGAACTCCCCTGCCAAGAAAATTCTCCTTCGAAATCCTCATTACTACGATTACCGTATTTTCCTTCACCTTCTTCAGTCTCTACCTCCACATATTGTGAGCTATTTTCTTTAGCAGCGCAAAGTGAGACGTCGGTACGTGCAAAGGCGGGACTGGGTATTGCCACGACCGGGAATGAAGTAGTGAAGGGTTGTCGACGGAGAAATTGGAAGTTCAAAGCGGGTGGTTGATGATGAAGAGAGGAGTTGAGAATTAGCATTGAAGTGTTGAGCTTCTTCCTCAAAGACCGACAAGGATTTCGTAGACAGTTCTGAAGCAAAAACCCTGACTTGTCTGGTTTGTTAGTTGATCCTTATAAAACCCTGGGTTGTGTTCGGAGATTTTACAGTTTAGACACCTGTAACCGAACATGATATTAAATTTTCTTTGCATAGTAAGATTACAATTAACTGATTTAGTGAAATGATTAAAATTTTAATATTTAAAGAAATTTTAGAATAATTTTATACTGCCACTGTAACAGTAATTTCCAGTATAAATTTTGCCGAAAAAATTTAATAGCACACAACCTCACTTGTAATTATTAAAATTTAGAATAATTTTATAAGTTTTATTTTCTTCAGTTAAAAATAATGATAAAATATATGCAATATAAATATAAAATATATAATATAAAATAATCATATTTGATTAATATGATAATTTAAATCAATAAAATATGAATTAAATTAATAATTTATTATAATTATAATAAATTATTAATTCAATTCTAATTATAATAAATTATTAATTTAATTCAAATTAAGAAATTAATTTAAATTGTTATATAAGTAATTATAATTGTAATATTTATATACTTTATTTTATCATTATAGTCTGAAAACTATTAAGTTATATAAGTAAATTATAGTTTCAACTAAAAACATTAAATGCACATAAGGTCGAGTGGCGGAGTGGTTTAGAGAGTTGGGCCACCACAAACGGGCCCAACAAAAAACCACTATAACGAGAGGGCTAAAATCGACATTAAGTTAGAGACAGTTCACTCCTTCAACGAAGTTAGGGTTTTTATTGTACCCCATATCACGGCATTTTGTCTCTGGTTCTCAATTCCTACGAACACCAAGGTATTATCCTGTTTCTAGTCCTTGCTCTAATGGTTTTCTGGTGCTAGCTGCCCTATCTGGGTACTCATAAAATGGCCATTGAGCATCTTTGCTTTAATGTAAAAGTTGATGTGGATGCAGGTCAGTGTTTGTTGAAACAGAAAAGGAAAACGAAACATGGTGGAGAAGACGAAGGGTAGAAAGGAGGAGGTGGTCTCGAGAGAGTATACAATCAACCTCCACAAGCGTTTACATGGCTGGTAATTCTACTACTCCCATTTTCTCATTTTTCTTCTTGTCCATTGATCTTAATCCATTTTGGTCTCTTTCTATTTACCTTTGGGTCTATTGAGATTGCATTTGGTAATGGGCTTTTCCCTTGTTCTTCTATTTTTGACCAGAGTTGTGTTATTAAGCTTGTTTGAGTTTAAGATTGACAAGTTGTAGTTTTTGATTGGTTAACTGTGAACTAAAGTAGGTTCCTTCAATATAGAAATTCCATAGAATGTTCAAAGACATGTTACACGAAAGCACTGTGGGTTGTTGTTACTTGATACTTGGCGGGGCGTGAATAGAGTGAGTATTTTGTTCAGGTCTGAGTCGGTAGCATAATGTTGAGTAAGAGAGCTGAAGATAATACGTAAGAGCATCGTTTGAATGCTGTTATAAACTTTTGTTCATGCTATTGTCTGATTCTGAGCCTAGAAATTTTGTTATATTGTGTTAAAAGTTTGCAAATTATTGAATGTCTATTCTATGTTTTCTAAACACAGCACCTTCAAGAAGAAGGCACCCAAAGCCATAAAGGAGATCAGGAAGTTCGCTCAGAAGGCTATGGGTACTACTGATGTGAGGGTGGACGTCAAGTTGAACAAGCACATTTGGAGTAGGGGGATAAGGAGTGTGCCGAGGAGGGTAAGGGTTCGTATTGCTCGAAAAAGGAATGATGATGAAGATGCAAAGGAAGAGCTCTACTCTCTTGTTACTGTTGCAGAAATCCCACCAGAAGGGCTTAAGGGCCTAGGCACCAAGGTCATTGAAGACGATGATTGATACTTGAGTTCTGGATGTTGAAGTTTGCATTTAGATGCAAAAATTAAACTAAGAGTTGTGATAAATGTTGACTGTTTTAAGATAGATTTGTCTGTTCCAGACTTGCGATTTTGTGTTAGAATTATCAGATTGGCATTCACCATTTTGCCATATCAATCGTTTATCCACAGGTTATAAAGATTCTCTTTTCCCAGGTTCTTTTACATTTTTACCTTTGTCTTCCTCCTCTCTGGATTAGAGTGATTTTGTTTGTCAAGGAAATCTCGGTGTGCCTGCCTTGTGCATTTTAGGTGTTAGTGTTGTCGACACATGCAGCATGTAACAGGATATTCTCTTAAGCAATTTTCATGGAAGCTGGGAGAATCTTTTATATGCGAGAAGATGGTACTGTTTTACAAAAACAATATAAATAACTCGTTATAACACTCTTCTACGAGTCTATCTACAACTTCATAACCTGCAACCAGTTGATCTCAACTTCACATTCCCACAAATTTGAACATCAGCTGTGTAAGAAAGACAGGAAAAATGCTGTGATCCCGAGTTTTAGGTAGTGAGATCACACTAAGACTAAACTATTACCATCAGTTTGTAGAAGCGGTACGATAACTTTTAGGTGGTTTTAAACGCATACATATATCCTCTAAGTTTCCTCACTTCTTCTGATGACTCGGTAAGTAGATGATCCACGTAAAGGCAAATGCCAGCGCCACTGCAATTTCAGATGCAGTTGAAGTTAAGCTTCAGTTCAATGCTTGTAGACATAAAGAAAGAAGAGGCAGCACAACTCACCTAATCGGCCCAAATGGAAGCCAGATGACATCCCACCGAAATCTTGGCAGCCTATTTCAAATACGATCAGATTAGCAAGTTAATTATCTTCAACTATGACTTGAATCATTTGTATGTAAAACTTTGCAGACTAGTACAACAGGCAGGCCAAGATCAAAGTGCTTCTATTTATTTGACGTAAAAAGTTTCAATTAGAAGAATACAAAAACTACAAGAACATGGAAGCTAAAGGAAAAACCAACTCTATTAAATGTCATTTCACAGGATTTCCATTTGTAAACACAAGCCCCAGAACTATTCTCATGTGTAGATTTCCCAGGCACTCTACACTTCCTACATACCTCAGCATGTAATGCAGCCAGAAAACAGCCAGCACCAGCCCAACAACGCATGAATACAAAATATAATGCCTGCGATACTTTGAATCACGTAGTAGCCCTATGATGGTGACTGAGCATGTTAAAACAGCTACCCAATCTGTTAAATGATCACAACTTAGTGAAATGGTAAATCTTATATTACACAGCAACAGCAGCAATTTAAATAGGAGTATGAGATTGCAGGTCCTTAAATCCTAGATACAGCAAGCCAGCAATAGATAAGATTAGTCCTTAGGCTTTTAAGGAGCTACAATAGGAAAAAAGCCTTTCAGTTACATGCTACAACCACAAGAAAGAATTGCTTATGCAAATTGATAATTCAGTTCTAGGCTTTATAGAACAAGAACAAGAAAAGAGCCACCTGGTAGACAAGCAGATGCTGCATCAGGATAAAGTAAGCGACAAAAGTAACATCAAAGGACATGCATCACGCTGAGCATACTGGATTTCTCTCACATCTAAGCATTAAAAACTAAATTCAAGAAAGTGGTGACATTGAATAAATGAAAGTGGTGTATCCATTCTCATTTATTTGCAGCTGAACACCAGATAACTATATCCTACTAAGATAATAAATATTTTAGAAATTTTGGAGGGACCAAAACCTCAAGTTCAAAACTTTCATCCAAGAAACACCCCCAAGTACGCATCGTGAGGCCAAACATCATCAGCCAATGAAGAGCACAAGAAAACATAGTAAGGATCAAAGAAAAGAACCTGCGGATACTACCATCCAGGAATCTATATCTTCCATGAAGTAAGCATGATACCTCTGTTAATCAATAGAAACATAAGTTATAGATGTCTCACCGTTTGACAAATCAAACAAAGTTATTTAAATATCCAAAATGCTTGCTCTAAAATCATTACTTCCAACTTCGTTGCAATAAAAATCATGCCTTTGTGAATAAATACGATCAAATTGAAATTCAGCTAATGATAACCTTAGCCTTCCCGAGAAAGTCAACATATGAATTTCAACTTAAGATTACAAACTGTCTTACGCCAGCATGTAGCTTTTCAGCCCCATGAAACGCCACTTACTAATGCAAATATGCTTAAAAGCCTTAATGGGCAATGAAATTCATGCTTTGCTTCCTGATATTCATTATAAATTTCAAGTGTCAATCTTTTCGGAAAATAAATATGCAAGGGAAACGTTTATTAATTCAAAAGTTGATACCAATTCCCATGGAGACGTTGCTTGGCGGAAGATGGAGTATAGAAGAAATGCAGCGTAGCAAGAAAGAAAGCCAGCAAACACTCTCTACCAATAAATCAAAGCGTAGATATTTAGAAGGACCCACTCGGATTTCTGGCTTCAAATGATAAAAGAAGAATATATGATTACAAAATTTACCCTCCATATAAGAGATTGATGTGCTTGTGCCTTCTCAAGCGATCGAACTAACTCTTCTTGCTCTGCAAGGTTGGGGAAAACAAAACAGATTGTAAGTGCACTTACTGCTTTGATTTTTGAAAATCGAATCTCAGGAAGTCGAGAGAGACCGTGGACGTCCATGGGACGAAAATCTTCATCGTCCCGAGTTGGAAGAGAGAGATCTTGGTCACGATAATTTCGCCAATTTTTTGTCAGCTTCTTTGTCACCATGATCCCCTGTAGTTCGCTCTCTTGCTCCTGCATATGGTGACGTTACTCTTCATTACTTTTAATGCGTGCGTTTTTAAAGATTTTTTTTTTTATAATACAAAGAATATAATAAAAGGAGTAATTAAATTCTTTAATATTTATTTAATTTTATAATATTAGTTTATATTTAAAAATATTATCATATTAAAATTTTAAAAATAAAGAATATATTCAAATTGATATTTTTAGTATATAATTAATATATATATAATCTATGTAATACTATAATTATAGATATTTTTAATTTATTAAATAATAAAATTTATACATATTATATAAAAAAATATTAATATGATGTAGCTCGCTACATCATTCATATTAATAAAGAATTTAATATTAGAGTAATAATATTATTATTTATTTTTATTAAAATTATAAACTTAATTGTAAAATTAAATATTTAAAATCTAAATTCTTATAAGAATATTTATCGAAATACTAAGAAGAATATTGATCTAAATACTAAGATACATAATATTCATGCCCTTATTTTTTTAAAGCATGTTCTCATAAGTCATTTTACACATCAACAACTAACAGTACATAGCTAATTTTACAACACATGTTTAATAAACAGCTAATATTATCTGCTGGTCAAATCAGTTGATATAATTAGTTATCAGCTAACAGGTAATACAATCCGTTAACTTTAAAAAATTAAGTACATAACTTCAATAAAAAAATATCAATCACTTGATTGATTTATCTGATTTAATTGAAAAATTTTCAATCCTTCAAATTTTCAATTTATTATTAAAAACTTAATTAATCAATCAATTTTATTAATTAATAAATTTTTATAAGTTAAAATAAATTAATTAATTTTTAGTTAATAATATATTTTTTCATTAAACTTTAAATTCGTCGATAAGAAAAAATTCTTTATTTTATTCAATATTTACCGATCTTATATTGTTATTGTTGGGGTAAGGGCGTGTAATGTTGAACTTCTCAAGAATTCGAGTATCAGCAAGATTTATACTAAATGTTATTGTTGTTATTGTATTTAGTTAATTTTATAATAGTTTAATACCGATTAAATTTTCTAAACCTTAAATTTTTTATCTTACCAGTTTAACTTTCGATTTAATTTTAAAAACATTGCAAAAAAATTTACAATAACTTTAAAATAATTACCACCATTTAATGATTTTATTTACATAATTGAAAACCTCAATAACTAGGATAACAAATACGAGGAGAGGGGACAACAATATATTTTTTATTTTAAAGAAATTATTTAATAAATTATATATTTAAAGAAATTATTTAATAAATTAAGTTAAATTTTATTTTTATTTTTAAGTATATAATTATTTGCTTATATATTAGGTTAAAAAAATTATCACTTATAATGTTATGAATACCGTACTGGACTCGGTACCGGTTTGAGCTCTGGAACGGAACTGTACCGGTACCGATTGGTACCGAATACCGTTTCGGAAATTTTTTTAAATTTATGAAATAGTCCCTAAAATTTTTAAAAATTGCAAAATAGTTCATATTGGTATATTATACAGTTGTACTGTATACTTTACTAGTTTACTGTTTACATCAACCATACTTTCAAAAATCTTA
>JAOQMQ010000008.1:2916046-2931184 GCA_027563845.1 Erythroxylum subrotundum
GCCAGTCTAGTTAAATTTTTTGTTTGTTTTGTTTTCCATTGTCTAAAAAAAAAAAAAAAGAAGAAGAGGGCCTCGACTCCCTCAGCAACCGCAATACACACCAAACCGAGTAGATAGACACCAGTCAGTACAAAATTGTGGAAGAGTTTCACCATGCTCTGTCTTTTGATTTTGACAATAAATGACTTGAACAAGGGGGAGCAATATTTGACCGGTTTGGAGGTTACTCCATCATCATCAACTGCTGTCCTCTACAGGATAATAGAACCAATTCAAAGTATTACGCAGATGGCATGAAGTCCAAAAGCCCATTTTCGCTTGATTTGATTAACTTTGAATTTTAAATTAAATTAAATTTAAGATTAAGATTATTTTTAAGATTTATATTTATATTTTTACTGCAAAATAATATTATTTTAAATAATTTAAATAAATTTAGAGTTAATTTCAAATTATGTTACTCAAATTTTTATTAAATTTTAGATCGAATTTGAATTGTACCTTATAAGAATTAGATATTACTGTTAAGTAAAAAGTGATCGAATTTAAATTTTAAATGTATATATTTAATTTCAAAAATTGACATATTTATTTATTTATACTAAGACCAAAAATGCTTATTTTAAATTTAAATACTTTTGTTAATTATTGCATTATCATATAAAATCAGTATATTTCCCGCATCATATATAGAGAAATAGTAATGAGTCGGGTCAACGGCCAGTTTTGTCAAATTTTTTAAAATTAAAAGTGTAAAATAAATGATCTTAGTTTAGGCCTATTCGAGACTCAATTTTTTTAAACAAAATGATGTCATTTTTACTTAAAATAATTGAATATCAAACTGACCTGAGTCTATCTTATAAGTTAACTTATTGAAAATATTTGAATCTAGACCTAGGATGATAATTTTTTAATTAGGTTCGAGTTTGGATTACCTAAGCCTATGTTTATCCAAAATTTAATTTTTTTAAACAAAATGATGTCGTTTTTATTTAAAATAATTGAATTTTAAACCGCCTGAGTCTATCTCATGAGTGGACTCTTTGAAAACATTTAAATATAGACCTGGACTGCCGATTGCCATCCTAAATCATATATTGATACATCATCCTATTATACTAAAACAAATGCTACATGAAAAAGACTAAAATACTCCCTCTGTCGACCAAATGGTTCTAAATTGTAACTATAGTCAACCCAGATCATACGTCGGCGACGAAATTAGAAATTGACTAAAAGCGATCAAAGCAGGCCAAAATTGACGTGGAAGATGTTCTCCGCCGTTGAATTCCACACAGACTGAAACGAAATATTATAGCAATTGGTACAATATTCTCTGGTGATGTGCAATTCTCACTCTATGACTGTCACATTAAGTCCCCTCCGATATATGTGTGTTGATTGACGCATTCCTACGATTCTTTGTCTACTTCTGGTGGAGTGGAGGAGGGAACAAACTTGTGGTAAATGGGACCCCAAAATCTTTTTTTTCTTAAAAAAGTATTGGAACTGATAAGGTTGGTGTGATTAGACAGATCTTAGTGCATCGTATATAATAATCACTTCCGCCTCCCACTTTGATGATCATTGATTAAACAAAATCATTGGGAACCCAACCCATTACCTTATTCACAGACTTTGAATATTTCTATTTCCTCCGGTTTGGGTATCCCTTTCCGCTTAACCAATCGGTCGAAAACAACAAACATCAACTTTCTTAGCACCAAGTAGGCTAAGTAGGCTATGGTAAATAGACTTAACAGATGTATCGAAATCAAGTTAGCTTTGGGCCGAGCCTGCGGGATCCGTAGTTGGTGTGATAATCGAGCCTTCTGTCTCATATCGGGCTGTTGTTTGTGAAACCTAGTCAGGGGTTCGGCCTCTACGGTCCATGAAATGAACGTCTGAACCCACAGCACTCAGTGCAGGTGTACCTAACCCAATTCCGTAATTTCGTGATAATTATAATTTATTCAGATTGGTCATAAATGATTTACACACAAAAGGTTCTTTTATTGATGAGGTTAACGTATATTTGACTAGGGGGATACAGCCAGAGGAGTCTGGTTAATACATATACTTAAAAGACTCGAAGAATGGATAGATACATGACGTAAGCAAAATTTGAAGATATTATTGTTTGCAGTGTCTTAATCTTTTACTGGTTTAAGAGGTGAACTTGGTCTTTTCACCTGATCGAATGGTAGATACGCAGCTATTGACTCGGCTGTGACAGCGAGGGAAGGTTACGATATGAAAAAACAAAAGCATTTGGTCTATTGGACTTACCTTGTAATGGGCTTATCCAATACCTCTGGCCCTAAAGTTTGCGCAAAAGTAAGCTCATGACGAGTAGGCCCTTGTACTCTGCATCAACGTATTGGGAGTTAAACGCAGTGTTTTGGCAATATAAGGCCCAGATCTAGATAGCTCCAATAAATTTAATCGTGGCAACATTTTGAGCCTCCAAAATCCAAAACCAGAGTTAATTATTTATTATATAATACAGACAACAAGCAGTCAATTATAGTGACATGCAACGAATATTAAGTAAGCCCCGTACACGTGCTACTTTTCCTTCCATCTGTTCGCTGCTCCTCTTCTCCTCCTCAGCACGTCTGTTCCGTTCCTTCCTTCCCCTCATACGCCTACACGCTTTCTGTTTTAACGTCTTTTCTTACTTTTCCTTAAAACGGTATCATTGACTACGATTTCCGTATTTCTATTATATCTCAGAATTATTTTTTAATCATTAAATGTCGATGGTTGGTTGCGTGGTTATTTTACACAAATACAAAGCATGTTTATTAAGAAACTTTGTTAGTAGACAAGCCCCCCTCTCTCCTTTTTTCTTTTTCTCTAAGGCAGTACCGAGATTCATTGGTAAAAGGGCTTCAAACTTCTCTTATTTACCATCTCTACCAACTGTAGTCATCATTTCATTTCAACTCCAAAAACCCACCGCTCCCTCTCTCTCTCTCACTCTCCCTGTCTCTCGCTCGCATGCACAGCACAGACCCACTCCAAATTCAACTTAACCATTTCAGTCCAAATTATACGCACACAAATTCAATCGTTTCAAATCTGGATTCGTTGAAAGCGACTTGGCGTTTTCCTTAATGAATGGCGAAGCTTTCTTTAGCTTTATCCTTGGCTCTCGTCTGTAACTTCATGTTCTACGTTTTGATAGCGATTGGCCCTCGTTTCAGCAGCAGTATTGATCCAAACGACGACTTCTCCATTATCAACTCCGATGAATTCTCGTTTCATGGCGATTACACGCCTCCGTCGCCGCCACCTCCTGCTCCACCGCCGCACCATCCGTCGCTGTCCTGCGAGGAGGATCTCCTAGGAATCGGAAATCTCGACACCGTCTGTAAGCTCGATACTAACCTGAATTTTACCGACGATGTGTACATAGAAGGAAACGGCACCTTGGATGTTCTCCCCGGCGTCGTTTTGAGCTGTCCTGCTAGAGGTTGCTCGGTTCTTATCAATATGAGTAGCGACTTCACTTTACAGCAGAGGGCGGTTATAGTAGCAGGAACCGTTTTTGTGAGCGCGTATAACGTGACGCTGAAGGAAGGCTCAATCATCAATGTGACTGGTTTGGCAGGCGAACCGCCATCGCAGACCAGCGGGACACCGTCGGGAGTGCAGGGAGCCGGAGGAGGACACGGCGGGAGAGGCGCGAGCTGCGTGAAGGATAATACGAAGCTTCCAGATGATGTTTGGGGAGGGGATGCGTATTCGTGGTCGGATTTGGATAAGCCTTGGAGTTATGGGAGTAAAGGAGGGACTACGAGTAAGGAAGAGAGCTTCGGAGGTGAGGGAGGTGGGAGAATAGGATTTGACGTCGTGAATTCGATTGAGGTTAGCTGTAATTTGTTGGCTCATGGAGGTGATGCAGGTATAAGGGGCGGTGGGGGTTCCGGTGGAAGCATCTATATCAAGGCTCGTAGAATGTAAATTTTCTTGTTTGATTTCAATTTAATGCAATGAGTGGTTTGCGGTAGTATGTATCAATGCGTGTTCAAAATGATTATTGTTATCTTGAAGGACTCAACCTAATTTGAATATAATCTTAAGTACTTAATGTGTCTTGTATATGAGTATAACTTGCTGTTATGGAATAGTTCGTAAGAGCAGGGATGTAAAATGAAACTGAACACTGTAACTTTTATGCAGAAATGGCTTCTATCATTTGCTTTTCAAGTACAAATGGACTAGAGTTGTTTCTTACTGATGGCATTTTAATTTGAAAAGCAGGACAGGAAGTGGCAATATAAGTGCTTCTGGTGGTAATGGATTTGCTGGAGGAGGTGGTGGAAGAATTTCCATTGATGTTTTCAGTAGGCATGATGACACAGAGTTCTTTGTTCATGGTATGATTAGGATTACTCTTCCATTTATATTGCTCTTGTTGTTGTTATTACTGGTACACGGGTCTTGGTTCTCCAAACCCTCACCCTTATCGTTTTATCATGCATGCACAAAACGGAGTAAACGACATTATAGCTCTACTTTGTTTACATTCTCATTTGTAAGTAGTAATTTGACCAAACATTGCAGTCATGAAATATAGCTGCATTCTTTACAGGTGGAAGGAGTTTGGGGTGTCCTGAAAATGCAGGGGCTGCAGGAACTTACTATGATGCTGTTCCTCGGAGTCTAACAGTTAGCAATAACAACATGTCCACGAGTACTGACACAATTCTACTAGAGTTTCCTAAACAGCGTCTTTGGACAAATGTTTATATTCAGAATCGTGCAAAGGCTTCTGTTCCTTTGTTTTGGAGTCGGGTTCAGGTTATTGACAACTAACATGCTATGCACATTGAAATATTGTGTGTACTTTGGCTGTGGTGTAATTCCTGTTTTTTGTTGAACATGTTATGTAACTTCTATTTAGGTGTTAACAGTTACTACGGGAAAAGAGACACTGAAAAAATAGAAACAAATACCGTTGTTAGGTGCTGAGGGTGCAGGAGCTCTCTCATTGTTGTATGTTTCTGGGTCTCATTTACTAGATATCTTTAAATTTTTTTTTTCTCTGTGTTGGAATTTTTCCGTCTCTGGCCTAGATTGCAATTGTTTGTTGTCTTCCTTGTCATGTATATCTTGTCAAGACTCAAGTGACCTATTGCTTTCTCAGGGTTACAACTTCAGTAAAATCTTTGTCCCTTCCCATACTTACGTGATATCCTTTTCACTTTATAGGTTCGAGGACAGATTAGTTTATCTTCTAATGCAGTTTTAAGCTTTGGCCTTGCACATTACGCCTCATCGGAGTTTGAGTTGATGGCTGAGGAGCTTCTAATGAGCGATGCAGTTGTTAAGGCAAGTTACTGGCTCTTCTTACTCTCTGAGTATGCATAAGCTAAGGGGGAAATAAAAAATGTATGGGCATGGTTTTTGACGTTTGATTATTTTGTGTGGTCTCATTATATATGTAGCCACTGAAGGAACATCCCTTATAAATTTTTTCAGAAGCATTCATGTACATAATCTAATATATGTAAATTGCCATCTTGTAACCTTGTACTGTTGTAACTGCGTTTCTATATTACCATACATTTTAGAATAACTTTTCTAATTATATGTGATGAAGGGCTTCGTGTTGCATTACTGAAAAGTTGATTTGGTTTGTTTGAAAGGTGGCTGCTTATCTTTTCTCTTTTATCTTACTCCAGTCTCTCTGTTTGAATTTTATTTGTACATATTACATGTTGATTTGACAGCGATAGTTTCCACACTTCCATCTTTGGTTTAGTGGGACCTTGCCTCTCTTATATTTGTTCCTACAGAGCTTCTATAGCTTGAACTTTTGGTTGTGGCATTGTTTCTACCTGGATGCCTAAGTGGTATAACTTTTTCATGCTTGCTTCTCTTTACTTGTACAATTCACTATGTGATTCTATGCAGTGAAGTTGCCTATTTCTTATGCTGATAATATTCTTCACTTGTATACTTTCAATGAACTAGATATATGGTGCACTTCGAATGAATGTCAAAATACACTTGATGTGGAATTCCACAATGCTTATAGATGGAGGTGGTGATGCAATCTTGGAAACATCCTTTCTTGAGGCCAGCAACCTGTTTATTCTCAAGGTATAGGGCCTTCCACTTCTTTTTTCTTCATTAAGGTCGGATTTTGGTTTGTGTTCTCCTCACATGACAATGATGTTCACATCTCTTTCCATCAGGGATCTTCTGTAATACATTCTAATGCAAATTTGGGACTTCAGGGGCAAGGTTTTCTGAACTTATCCGGACCAGGAGATATAATTGAAGCACAACGCCTGTTTTTATCATTGTTCTTTAGTGTCTATGTAAGTGAATAGATCCTCTTCTACTTTGGTATATGTGCATATTCTTCTTCAAAGGATTTTTCCTTTTTATCTACAAGTTACATGATGACTGCATATACCAGTGTCTAACAAGGTTATGGCATGGTTTGCCACCCATATTTTCTGATGGACCTTTGTTTAATCCAGAGTCGTATAATGGACTTCATGGTGAGAACTGAGGGAAAAGGTGGCTGGAAAAATCTTATGCAAGTCATTGTTGTTTTAGTAACTAGTTAAACTCTATCTATAAGATAATGACAAAAGTGTCAATTTTGGTCAGGAGTGATTGTTTCTGTTCCTGTTTTTCCTTCTTTTCTAGGTTTACATAGTTGGATTCGTTTAGAATTTTTGTGAATTCTTTTCTAGGTTGGTGATCACTTATTTCTTAAGTGCAACTCTCTGTACAATTGCATTTTTAATTCTTTAGTTTTTTGCGACTTGAGATCTTCTATCTAATAAAATTGCAACTCCAGTTTGCTTTGAAATGAAATTAGAAAGTTGTCTCGGAATTCCAAATGGAGGATTTAGAAGAGCCTTTACTTGTTATTGTAACCTTAAGAAAATTAGTTGTATACAAATGCTCCTCTGAAAGGAATGTTTGTGGACTAAAGCTTCTTAGTTGTGGTCTCTTTGAAATCATAATGTAGTAATTGCTGTGGTATTATTGGAAAGTAGATAAGTATGATCATACAAAACTCAGTTTCCTAGAATTGAATACAAAAATTTCAAAATGATCTTTCTAACTTGTATCAGCATTAAATATGTGAGATAATAGAAATTGCACCCATCGCATGTTTTGCTAATCTTGTACTTATGTCATGAATCTTTCTTTGTAACATGAAGGCTGGACCTGGGTCTATTCTACGAGGTCCCTTGGAGAATGCTGATGATAGTGATATGTGAGTTACAAATAATAAATCAAAGAGACCGTACCATTTCTTAGTTTGTGAGAAATTAATTTTTTACTTTTTCATTTTCCCTTTTTCTTTTTAAATGCTAGGACGCCACTGCTGTACTGTGATCAAAATTGCCCAATGGAGCTAATTCATCCGCCTGAAGATTGTAATGTGAACTCTTCACTGTCTTTTACAATTCAGGTGTGTCATTTGATAGATAACCTTTTTAAGTTATTTTCAGGGTCAGACTATCAGATTGATGATTGTGGTGTGTAAACTTGATCCCATCCTCTTATGAATGCTTGACTGTGTTGCTGCTGCAGATCTGTCGAGTTGAATATATTAATGTTGAAGGACTGTTGAGAGGGTCCGTTGTTCATCTTCATTGGGTTCGAACTGTTATTGTGCACTCCTCTGGAACGATCAGTGCATCTGGGTTAGGTATGTGGAATGCTGCTTTTACCATGTATACTTTGGCACCATCAGTTACCACTTTTTGAGATCTTACCATTTGCAGGGAGAGTTTCATTTGCAGGGAGAGTTTCATCTTAAAAACATGTTAATCCTGGTTTTAGAGTCTTTTTTACTGTATTATCTATTGCTGGATGGAAATATGTTCTGGCAATTTTGTTCTATTAAATTGTCATCTATATCTTGAGTAGGCTGCACTGGCGGGCTGGGTAGAGGAGAAGTTTTTGATAATGGTGGCGGTGGTGGTGGTGGGCATGGTGGCAGAGGTGGTGATGGATATTATAATGGTAGCTATGTGCAGGGTGGTGTCACATATGGAGATGCTGAATTGCCCTGTGAACTTGGTAGCGGTACTGGAAATGATAGTTTAGCTGGTACTACAACAGGTGGTGGTGTAATTGGTAAGTCGACCAGGTTAATTATTATTATGAACCCTCATGTATGATGTCCTCGAACAGTCTGTTTGTCATAACCTTGATGCAGAGCTTTGAATTTATGCCGTGTCTACTTACCCAATGGTTTTGTTGCAACCTTCATTTCTATCACTATGCCATTGTTATGTTTGGAGTAGGTTAAAATTGAGTGGTGGTTGATTTTGTAGTTCTAGGGCTTGATGGGCACCATAATTGATTGTTTTTGAACCATCTCTGTACCAAACCTCTGTTAATTGAATCTCTGTGTCCAGTGATAGCTTGTTTTTTCTCGTCTGTCTTTCGTTTATCCACCAATCATTTTTTCCTCTCTTAGGCTTATATCCATTAACTGTTTGGGTGTGATATTCTTTTTCCTCCTGTCTTTTTGACTTGCGTAACTTTTCCTTCCTTGGAACAGTGATGGGTTCTATGGAACATCCTCTATCAAGTTTGTCTGTCTATGGTTCGCTTAGAGCTGATGGGCAAAGCTTTGGAGAAGATGTTAAAAAAACGGATGGTAGGATACCATCGAACATAGGTCCTGGGGGTGGTTCTGGTGGGACTATTCTATTGTTTATACATACGGTGGAACTAGGTTCCTCTTCTACCATCTCGACCATTGGAGGGCATGGTAGTCCCGAGGGCAGTGGAGGTGGAGGTGGGGGAAGGGTTCACTTTCATTGGTCAAATATTCCAGAGGGGGATGAGTATCAGCCCATAGCAATTGCAAATGGAAGCATCCAGACTAGGTCTGTAATCAAATTGGTTTGTCAATGCCCATAATTAATTCCCAACACCCTCTCCTATTAATATTTGTCATGCAATTTGTCATCACAATAATTTCTTAAGACATATTGACTTTTTTTTTCCCTTTTAAAAGATGCTTAAGTATATATTCCGTAAAATCATTTGAATTTTGAGCCTGTTTTCTATTTTCGTGTTCCCAGGGGAGGATCTGGTAAAGGTCAAGGACATGCTGGTGGAAATGGAACAATTACCGGGAAACCATGCCCAAAGGGACTTTATG
Source organism: Erythroxylum subrotundum (assembly GCA_027563845.1). Classification (NCBI taxonomy): domain Eukaryota; kingdom Viridiplantae; phylum Streptophyta; class Magnoliopsida; order Malpighiales; family Erythroxylaceae; genus Erythroxylum; species Erythroxylum subrotundum. The sequence goes on from JAOQMQ010000008.1 coordinate 2,925,210, forward strand.
GTATCTTTTGCATGGTTGGTGTCCAAATTCATCATGCCACAAATGTTGTTTGTGTTTGATCCTTATCCAAATGGTAGTTGCAAACAGCGAAGGATGAATGAACACCTAGGATTTTGCATGGATCTAAAGTTCTATTCTTAAATTAATATCTCGTTCAGTATTGTAAAACCTCCATTGGCAAGTAAGCTTATTTAGTTGTACCTTACTGAGATGTCGATATCCATATCTAAGCTGGTCGACCAACAAGATCATCATGTCCATTGATTTGTCTGAGTGTTTTCCTTAGCAACAAATTGTTGTCAGTGCTTCAATATAGAATGTTTGACATTTACTATACCTTCTATAGTTTAGTGGTTGAGCAAATTGTGCTGCAGGAATGTCCTCTTGGAACTTTCAAGAATGTTAGTGGATCTGATAGGATGCTTTGTCATAATTGCCCTCCCCATGAGCTTCCTAGTCGTGCAATGTATGTTGCTGTTCGAGGTACTTAAAAAAAACCTTTCTCGGCTTCTATGTGCTACATGATGACTGTTTCATTTTTTCCCTTCTTCTCTTTATCTCAAATTTATTGCTTGCTCAAATTTTGATTACCATACTACTTTTATTTCATTCAGGAAATTTCATTGAATGTTAAAACTTGCTAGATTTATGTGCTTGCTATTGTCGGTCTTTTTCTTTTGGAATCTCATTCATCCCTTTTTAATTGTTGTTAGGAGGTGTCACTGAAAGACCTTGTCCATACCAATGTGTCTCTGATAGATACCACATGCCAAACTGCTATACGGCCCTTGAAGAGTTGATATACACTTTTGGTGGACCATGGTTATTCAGTCTTATTCTCTTGGGTCTCCTCATTGTGTTAGCTCTTGTACTTAGTGTTGCGCGGATGAAATATGTTGCGGGCGATGAATTACCGGCACCTTTACCTCCTCGGCATGGTTCTCGCATAGATCATTCGTTCCCTTTCTTGGAATCATTGAATGAGGTCAATGTCATTGCTCTCTTTACTATGTTAGTACTTTCCATATGGTGTTAAATAAACAAAGCCTGAAGGGAGATGCTAGCAACACATATTGTTCTGAGGTGATGATCAATTGCTTTTCAGGTCCTGGAAACAAATAGAACGGAGGAATCTCAAAGTCATGTGCATAGGATGTATTTTATGGGGTCAAATACTTTTGGTGAACCTTGGCAGCTACCTCACTATCCTCCAGAGCAGATAGTTGAGATAGTGTAAGCCATCTTCTCCAATTGCTTAGTTGGAATCTCCTGAGAAATGTATTAATTTACTAAGATATGCCCATTCTTTAGAGCTGTCGAAAGTTTAGCACGTAATTTTATAACAAGCGAGTTCATGTATCAAATAGATTTTAATGAGACATCAACATGACAGATTTGAGGATGCGTTCAATAGATTTGTGGATGAGATTAATGGTTTAGCTGCTTATCAATGGTGGGAAGGATCCGTCTATAGCATTCTTTCTGTTCTTGCATATCCAGTTGCATGGTCTTGGCTTCAGCAGTGCCGGAAAAAAAAGTTGCAACAACTTCGTGATTTTGTTCGGTCAGAGTATGATCATGCTTGCTTGCGCTCCTGTCGTTCACGTGCACTTTATGAAGGGATCAAGGTTCGTTTATTTTTTCTTGTTTTTCCTATTATTTTTGTCATGTGTGCACTTTACTTGCTATTCTTTGTAGATATGTATCTGCTTCCTAGCATTCATGAACGTGGATGAATTTGATCCTATTAGGGTTTTATGATATCAATAACTCAGCTGTGGTAATTCAGTCTCATTTGCAGCCTTTTATTTTTCGTTTTAGATTCTTTCACAGAATTGCAAATGTCTGTCGAGTTGTGATTAATTTTAAAATTCTTGGAACTTGGCCTGCTTGTAAATAATTCCTGTTGAGGTGATATCTGCCAGAAATTTCCTTGTATGATTCTATTCTTTTGTGGATTTTACTTTCACTTTTGATCATATTACCTCGGTGACTTGAGTTACAAAGTTTCCTGTGAACAGTATTCATTAGATCTCTGCTCATTTTTGGCACTGAATTTACTAAGGGTATTCATATTTTTTAGACAGATCATCCACTATGAGAGAAATGTTGATCAGAGAGCATATTACAGTATAAAACAGGAGGCTAGACTTGAAAAGAACAATGCTCATTTGGTTCTTTGATAGTTTCACCATTGTCACCCTAGGTTGTTCCACGCTTATAGTCACTTCTCTATAGAAAGAAAGAAAGCATCGGTTCCATAATGATAAGATTTACCACGGACATATAGATTTGCTAAAATTACCTGGAAGTTTATAATCTTTTTAGGAAAATAGTTTTGGCTGATAAGGAACTTTTTAAACTAAAATTAGATCAAAATAAATTCTATTTCAGCAATTCTACTACCTAACATCAATTCTTTTGCATTGCTCTATAATGATAGCTGTAGCTATCATATTGAAGGCAGCAGGGTTCTCCATAGAGGGGGAGAAATTGCAGGGTATCTTACCATATATATTAGGCTGTTTCCTAGCGTGGAATTCTACACTTGGATATGCATGCTTATGGATAGCACATAGAGAGAGGGGAAAACTGGTAAAACTATAACTTGCGGATGAGTATTAGAGATGCATTAGCAAGCTTCCTAATTAACAAAAAGTTAAATAGCTTTGAATCATTCCCTTGGCTCCTAGTGATGTGCAAGTTAAACTGATGAACCTCTAATTTTGGCCTTAGTGTTCAAGTTAACATTAATGTTTTTGTTCTATAGGTGGCAGCAACACCAGATCTAATGCTTGCATATATCGACTTTTTTCTTGGTGGAGATGAGAAAAGAGCTGATCTTCCTCCTCGTCTCCATCAAAGGTTTCCCATATCTTTTGTTTTCGGAGGTGATGGAAGCTATATGACTCCCTTCTGCCTTCAAAGTGATAATATAGTCACTAGCCTCATGAGCCAGGTTTGCTGTTATGTTTAAAAATCTGTGTAAATTCTTAAAAATATACCTTTTCATCCTTCTATTCAATACGCGGAAACAAGTATGCACACATTTCTGATTCTGTTTTTATTTTTTAACACAAAGTTTTTGATGGTAAATTGAAATGTTGCCAGGCTGTTCCACCAACCATTTGGTATCGATTAGTAGCAGGTCTAAATGCTCAACTCCGTTTGGTCCGATGTGGACACTTGAAAAGCACCTTTGTTCATGTTATAAGCTGGCTCGAAACCCATGGAAACCCTACTTTAAGTACATGTGGTATACGTGCTGATCTTGCTTGGTTTCAGCCCACATCTTCTGGGTACTGCCAGTTTGGTCTGGTGATTTCTGCTGTTGAACCTGGGAGCATTTCACAGTCAATTGAAGGTCAAAATCATTCCTCGCCTCCTGAGCGGCATTCAAGGTTAGCATCTCTTGCTTTAGTATACCTACACTATCAGGTCATATTTCCTACCCTCTAATGTACTGCTAAACATCATGTAAATTGCAGTTTACGCCAAGTGTGCAAGGGGAATCAACTAGAATACCTGAACAATGGTGATCATCTTATGCCTCACAAAAGGACTTTTGGAGGCATCTTACATTCAAAGAGCTTGAGAACACTTAAAATTAGGAGATCTATATGTTTTCCCTTCTCTTTGTTACTTTATAACACTAAACCTATTGGTCACCAGGTAATGGAAGTGCTCGTACTGGACTATAGATATGTTAACGTTTTCTTTTTTATTTTTCAATAATATATTTGCATGACTGTATGGAAGCGTGATTCTAACTCTTTTGATTCTGTGCCATTGCTGCAGGATCTTGTCGGTCTTCTCATGTCTATTCTACTTCTAGGAGACATTAGTTTAGTCCTACTTACTTTGCTGCAGATGTATTCTATTTCACTTCTCACCTTCCTATTAGTTCTTTTCGTCCTTCCTCTTGGGATACTGTTTCCATTCCCAACTGGAATCAGTGCATTGTTTAGTCATGGACCTAGGCGATCAGCAGGTCTGGCACGTGTATATGCTCTGTGGAACTTAACATCCTTGATCAATGTTGTAAGTTGTGTAGCTGCCTTTTCTTTGACCTTCATTCATCATGGATGTCTTTGTCGAATTAATTAGTGACGATGAAATCAAATATCCATGATTTTCTTCATCTGATATCTGGAGTTAATTCTATGCCAATAACTATCAGTTATTAATCATGCATCAAGCTGTATTTTGAATGTGAGCTTTATGAGGTAGTAAAAAATATATTGAGCTTAGTAATGGTGTTTGTTTGCCTTTATGGGTGGGTTCAGGACTTGTCTACGTTACTGGAATTTGTGCATGTGCTTGGCTCTAAAAGCCTTCATCTTTAATGCATATCATTCATGATTCATATGCTTTTTATTTTTCTTTTCTCTTTCATTGACATGTACATCTGGGTGCTACCGGTAGGGCTGATAAAGGAGGGACTATATATCTAGTATTAACCTTAAATTGGTTAAGAGATTGCTGGAATGAATATTGAGCTATGTTTTTCTACACAAGTTTTTGGGTATAAACTGCAAAAAACTCTTGGAACGGCTCAAATTTTCTTTTGGTTAAACTTGATTTAAACTTCTTAATCATAGTTGCTTTCAATTTACTTTGCCCTTCATCAGTGAATTGTAAATCATCTCTCTGGTTCTATCTTAAACAGGTAGTTTCCTTCGTGTGTGGATTCGTTCATTACAAAGCAAACTCAAGTAGGAAGCATTTGAACGTTCAGTCATGGAATTTTAGCATGTAAGTAATCAGCAGCAGCTCAGCCTACACTCAGGCTAGTTATAGCTATTGGTATGTACTATTTGAGTTATACATTGTTCGTGGTTCGAGCAGGGATGAAAGTGAATGGTGGATGCTTCCTTCTGGATTACTTTTATGTAAACTTATCCAAGCGCGACTAATTGATTGTCATGTGGCTAACCAAGAAATTCAAGATCACTCCCTGTACAGCAACGATCCTGACGTGTTCTGGCAATCGTGAAGGCCATTCTTTGAGTAGGTATAAACTAATAAATTGTGTACCAGCAACTTTACGTTTGAGCATAGCAAAGTGTTACAATTTTCTGATATAAATCTGTGATTTTCCCAGTTTCTGCACTGGCTTTTGGGAAGCTCATCAATCTCTCACTGTATAGTCCGTGGTTTTTAAGTGGGAACAGTGAGTGTATATATTCACATGTTTGTGTTCACTGGTGAACTAATTATATATAGCTCAGGTTTTGGTTGTTGCCCCTATTGTTTTTAACCATAACTAATGTAAATTTGGAACATATTGACCTTACAAAAGGACTACCTATTATTCTTCTTTGTATCAAATAGTTTAAAATGATTTGAGTGCAATATAAAAAGCTACATTTAACTGAAACCATTACACCTTTATCTAGTTCTTTTCAAACGGCTCAGGCCAGCTGCTTAAATTTTGAAATTATTTGAATGAGAGGTGTTGCGTGGAAGTAAAATGATTGAATGAGAGTAGAAGCTCACCAGATGAACCTGCCCTAACGTGTCATCTGAAAAGTCCAACTTTGGACATAGTTTAAGGGTTTACATTACATGAGATGTCATGTCTCGTGTTCTTAATTATATGCCGAAATTAAATTTTGTTAAAGATGTGATTCTTATGTTATTCAAAATATTTAAATAAAATAAAGTAACCTTAAAACTTACTTAATAATGCCCATGTTTCCTAACAGTGTTTGTTGGATGATTAAATTGTACTCGTGATTTCGTTAAATTAAATGAGTTTTCTAGTATTTATAATTTAATACAAAACTAGGAGCAAGTTATAAAACGAAAATATTAGTTACTATATATTAAAATCCTATTTCACCTAAGCAGAAGTTTAACACATGTTTTATTATTCAAGTAGAAGGAAAAACTGAGTTCAATGTAAAGAGTAAAGCTGGAACTTTCTGATCAATTTCATCAGGCCTGAAGAGCTCTGTTTAATTGAGCTAATA
>JAOQMQ010000008.1:2935233-2961815 GCA_027563845.1 Erythroxylum subrotundum
TAATAATAAGTAGATAATTAATAATAATAATATTATTATTATTATCATTATTATTAAGAAGAAGATGAAAATTAATAATAATAAAGAATTTAATAAAAAATATAATTAATTAAAATAAAAATTAATAATAATAATAATAAGAAGAAGAAGAATAATAATAATAAAGATAAGGATAAAAGTATTTTGGTCTTTTTGTTAGTTATTTCTTTGTCAAGTTTATATTTTCAAACCAAACATTGAAATTTTTTAACATTAAACCAAACAAAATAATACCTATTCTATTTTATTTCTCATCTTTTCTACTCCCAAGAATAATTATTACGTCAATTTCAACCGTTAAACAAGACTGACTGTAAGTTTGTGGTTTTAACTTTTGAGACTCCGCCCCAAATACTATAGCGATGGAAGGCAATGTATGTTTTATTTCCTCATGAAAAATGCCCTTCCATCATTATATTTCACTTCCAACATTCAAATGCATGCGTGAAATGTTGGTTTCTGGATTTTGTTCAATTTTCATACTCGTTTTTTGTTTCCTTATAGTGATTTGGGAACATTTTACGACGAGGAATAAGCCATTTCTGGTTCTGATTAATGGCTTGTGCAGACTTGACAAAGCCCTGTTTCACACAATATGGATCTTTAATACACAGGAACAAATGAAAACCAAGGACCAAAATGATTGTTCCTTAAAATGATTCCAGGATTTTAACAATTCTGCTGGTGTCCTTAGACCATTAGCTAAAGCTTAGACGTTCAGGTCCCTGATAGTGTGACTTGGAAAATCAACATATGTCGCAGTCGCACACAAATAGACACAACACGTGATCAAGAGAACACATCACTTTCTAATTTTGTTGATTATAGCTGTATTTTCTTTTAGCTGGCTTAACTTTGGTTTTAATTATTACCAGAAGGATCATTATCTTTCGATCTCTTACTTTCAATATCTTGGCAGATTTGTCTTATTCATACCAAAGACGAATATTAAAAATGCTCAGACTGTACTGAATCCAATCCACGGAGAAATAAATGAGGAGGTTCTAATGTAATTGCCATTTAATTAATTCAGACAGCAATCACCAACCTGTTGTACAATAACATCTGTAGTCAGAGACTCAGAGCTGAACGCTCTATCTCCTCATTCATGGAGATGAGGAGCCTATTGACCCACAAACAAGAGGTTGTGCTGCCGGGATTCTCAGACAGCTTAACCCACCTCCTGGTGTGACGGAACATTCTGGTTGGGGTCTCTGCATGTTTCTCCCAGGAATGCAATTCACCGAGAAATCGAAACCTACGTTTCTGAAGAACAACTTGGCACATTCTTGGCTGAACCCGGAAAAGAAATTGTAAGCAACAGTTAGATTCAGAAGTCGTTTCAGAGAACAAACCAGGTCTGGCAGTGTTCCAGATAGCTCATTGTGTGCCAAATTCAGAACTTCCATCTGACCCATACATGATATTGTGTCTGGCAAATGACCCATCAGCGAATTATAGCTCACATCCAATACTTGCATATCTGTGAACAGCCCAACGCCCTCTGGAATGCAGCCTGTTAACTGATTATTCAGAAGTAAAATCTCCTTCAATCTGGAATTCATGAACCCAAAACTTGCTGGAATATTTCCACTCAACTTGTTGTTAGCCAAATTGATCACAGAAGCTGGAGAGCTACCCAGATTATCAGGAATTTGCCCATCAAATTGATTGTCGTTGAGAAAAATTGCATCAAGTTTCTTATTGAATAGATCGTCAGGAATGGGCCCAGAAAAGTTGTTGAACCTTAGGTCCAAATACATGAGATTAGGCATGTACAAAGTTACCAGGGGAAAAGGACCAGAAAGTAAGTTGTTACTCAAGTCCAACTCTTGAAGATAAACGAGGTCTTTGAAAGTATCAGGAACAGTCCCTGAAAACCTGTTACTGTTGAGGTGAAGCAGAGACATGTCTGTGAGGAGGGAGAGTTCTTTGACGAGTATGCCTTGAAGATTTGCTTGGTTGAGATCTATACCTGTAACAACTGGACCAGTGGAAGAACCCAATTCACCTTGAACATTAGTACAGAACACTCCTTTGTAAGAACACACATTAGAGCCTACCCAAGTGTCCAAGATCTTTAGTGGGTCATCAGAGATTGCTGATTTCCATGCTTGTAGAGCAGTGTAAGCACTGATGAGGTTTGAAACTGAGGAGCTTGACGGTGTTGGACTGTTGATTCCACCGCCAATCCACACTCCGCCGCCACCTGCATTTCCTATACCAACACCAATGCCACCACCAACAGTAAAACCTGCAGATTCTCTTGGGATAATTTGGAAGAGAAAGAGAAGAGTGAGAAGCCAATTACTCTCCATTACGTTCTGTTGACGTTACCAAGGTCTTCTTCACTTTGATTGGATTTTTGGTTTGTAAGGTAGTGGAAAATAAGGTCACTGCATTGAAGTAACAAAAAAAATGGTGGGGTTAGTCGGTCTTTAATGATCATCCCTTTTCTTTTTGTTTTCTCCATTTCTTTAAATTTCCAACTTTACATGTTAGGACCAATCTATTCCCATTTTGACTTCAAGACTCGAAGATGCCTACTTATTCAGCTAAACAAAATTTCTGGAATAATTATTTAAGACAAAAACTGTAACGCTATGCCTGTGAGTGTTAATAATAGCTGACAATTAAACGGCTTTTACTTACATCAAAATAATTCTGGCTTTCCAGGCTCAACGGGACAGCAGGGGTTCAGTCTTCGAAAAGAAGTCCAAAAAGTTCATTGTTTGTATAGTTGCAATCCATTAAAAGGCAATATTTCAACTAAAAATCAGAGATTGAAACACAGACAGAAGTGCTGTGCAGGAAATGTTGGATACAAGCAAATCCCATATGTAAGCAATACAACTTCTTCTGTAGCTTTCACTAATGGTGAGTAACATGGAGTTGTCTCCTTGTGTGAATGATTATAGAAAGGTACATTTGTTCATCATTGGAGAAAAAAGGCCGACTTATTGAGATTTCAAATCAATTATAAAGCAAGCGCATGCATCCTCCATTTCCTCTATTGGAAGGCAGCTAGCTTTGATGGCCACTCTTTCCAAACAAACCGAAGAAAGCAAAAACATGAGAACACAAGGCCTCAAAAAAGGAGAACCGAGAACGTATATCTCAGCTCCATCAACCAACGGCAGTCCTCCTGTAGAGGAGTCTGTAAAGGCTGCAACTTTAATGACATGGTCGAAAAGTAAACTGAACTTCAGTGCAGGCTCTTTTCTAAATTTACGAGAGGAAATTAGCATGCAATTTATGGATATATTGATGTTTACTAAGTCAAATTGATGTAGTTAAACTATCAATATCACCTACTTCCATATTAGCTAGACCCATGCAAAATGCGTTACATGTTCTTTTATGGAGTAGAGAAGAATAAAATGTTCAGGATGATTCAATTATATTAAAAATAAAGCTAATTTCAAGTAACAATCAAAGAAAAAAATACAATTATAGGAGTTTCAGAGGATAGAATTCTTGTAAGAACGATTTGCAGAATCTTTGAAATAGCTAGTCATGTCTTTACATTTATCCTACACACACACAGACACAGAGTCAGATCCTCGTTTAGTTGGTTCTTCATCTTAAATGATTCTAACGAGTATTAGCCAATCAGACATCGTATGTATGAATAGCCCATTCCATCAGTTTTCGCTCGTGAATCAATAATGGAGGCTTTATCATCATTCTGGATGTGAAAAGCAACAGTGAAGAAATGTCTGTATTCCATTTTCTAAGCAAAAAATTTGGACCAGTTCATGGCTTTCTGGAAACACTGGGTTAGTGTGATGTAACACCATCACCTAAGTGGCTGTCAAATGTTTATGTCTTTTTTGAACAACCCTTTTGTCTTGCTTCGTTTCCAAACATTATGATGATTAGTAGCTTCTCTTATCTATAATGACAATTTTTATATAATGATTTCAAAATTACTGTAGTAATTTGTTTATATAGTTCTTACAGTTTTGCCTAGCACTGATGCACATATGATTGCTAATTCTGGGCGGATCCATTGGATCAGGTCCAGTAAAGAGCCGGGGTGAGTCCAAATCTGCCATCAAATGGATTTCCTTTTAGCTGTCCTTTTTTGTCTAACGAATTCATACTTGTCAAGGGGTACAATCATGATGACGATGGTGGTTGGGTAAGTTGGAAGATTAGGAAGCAGAAGCCAATCGTTGGAACTAACCACTTTAAAAGAGGACCCTAGTGAGAAGTCACCCATTCAAGGCATTGTGTTGAAAATCGCATCGCACGTCGGTGCAGTGATTAGCTCCACAATCATCAAACTTATGGTATTATCTATGCTTCATACTCTTTACCTTATAAATATGAAACGGGGTGATTGCTTGTATCTGACTATGGCCAGGCCCAATTCAAAGCTTTGTTCTTTCATCCAATCGCACCTAAACTTAAAACTTACAATGAAACGGGGTGATTGCTTGTATCTGACTATGGCCAGGCCCAATTCAAAGCTTTGTTCTTTCATCCAAACGCACCTAAACTTAAAACTTACGAAATGTTCGGTTTGAGCACGGGGTTGATTATAAATATAGGTATAATAGTAAAATAGGATGGGGATGAGTATGAAAAATAAAAAATAATGTTTGGTTTGTAACTTGAGTTTTTGCATTAATACCAATAATATTGTTTGATTTGTCGCAATAATGCGAATAAAAGATAATATAATACTATTTTTACCCTTAATAAAAATGAAAATAATTTGCCCTTCATATGTTTATTGGGGTTATGTATGTAAAAAAAATTAATCAGTTTTGTCAAGGAAGTAAAGAGGATGGTAGGGCAAAGGCTGGGAATAAAAGAGTAAAAAATAAACGTGATAAAAACTTATATTGGAATGAAAACTCGATACCCACCTCCTTGGTGGGTTTAGTAGATTTCCAAATTTAATGGGATAAATCCATTCTCATGGAATTGAAAACTCCAAAGCAAACACTATTTTTTACAATTATTTCATTCCTTCGTTCCCAAACTCTCAAACTAAACGCCCCATAAATTATTATTACAAGTTGATCTATATTAATTATAAAAATCAACTTCTTATCTTTTTTCTTTCTTTATAATTTTACCCGTGCCAAAAAAAAAATAAGTTTGCACTGGTAAATTTAATTTTTTAAAATAACGACGTCGTTTTATTTAAAAAAGTTTTAAACTTCGAGTCAAAACTCGGGTCGACTTGTTAATTTCATCTCGAGTCGTCGTACCTATCTAATTCAATTTGAGGTCACTAGTTTCTATAATGTATTAATTCACAATGCTTTATTTTATGATAAATAAATATTAAGTGTGTTTTCAATGAAGTGCCGGTTATGATATGAATACCTATAAGGTTCAACATCACTTATTTCAAATGCCAAGTTTATTTTGAATCGTGTATCATACTTTGTGGTGAAAAAGTGTTTTCCGATTATTATATTTTCGAAATATAAAATGAGTGATAATTTAATTACCGTTTTGGACAGAAGAAATGATATAAATTTCCTAAAACCCTCAACCAACACCAAACGTTGATTGCGTTGGAGCAACGTGAGTGTGAGTTTCATTTCCCTTCACTCGTCTTCCCCTACCTCCTAGGAATCAAATCATCGTTTTGCCAATTTAAAATCTAATCCCTTAATTATTCGCTTTTCGAATTTCGTGCTAGGATTGTTTCTGAGTGCAAGATGAAGATCGAGGAATTGGAGGATGTGGAGTGCGATCATGGCAGGACGGATGATGTTTGCAGTAAGCAGATGGTGAAGGTAGACGCGAAGAGAGCATTGGTGGGAGCGGGAGCTCGTATCCTATTTTATCCAACCCTTTTGTATAATGTATTCAGAAACAAGATCCAATCCGAGTTTCGTTGGTGGGACGAAGTTGACCAGGTTCTCTCTTTTCACCCCAATCTTCTTTGTAGTTTTGGATATGGTTATGGTATTTTATTTCGTGTTTGTTTGCGAGAGATTTTGAAAAACGTTGAGGGCTTTGGGTTCTGAAGGTTCTCTGTTTGTTTCGTTTTTACTTTTCCCTTTCTTTCGTATTTGGGATCTAAAGATATAGCCATATGCTGCAAATTTAGTTTCCGTTTCCCCAGTCTTCTTCGTTTCAGTGATTTTAGCATTATCAGGTGAGCTGAAGAAGTGATTATTTAATTGTCGATAGTTCCAAAAAATTGGAATCTTTACTTGATTGAGCTTCACGCAGTTAAATTCGTAGCTAGGACAATTTCTGATTCTGATTCTGATTCTGTCTCTGTTTTCTCATTTATCTTAGTTTTGGGGACTAATGTTCAGTTTCTATATAGTTAAGTGGTTCGTGAGGGTTTGTGCTTTGAAGTTGTGGAGACAAAGCATTTGGTGTAAGTATTTTGATTTGTTTCTTTGTTTAATGTCTTGCAGCATTTGTTACTTGGCGCGGTTCCTTTCCCAAAGGATGTTCCTCGGCTGAAGCAGCTTGGTGTTGGTGGAGTCATCACTCTTAACGAACCATACGAAACTTTGGTTCCTTCATCCTTGTATTGTGTGGGTTATTCTCTACACCTTATGGCTTATGCTTCTTTTAGGTTGGTGGTTTATTCACAAGTTTTTGAATTGCAAAGCGACTCACTTTGTACGGTTTATTTCTGTAAGAAATTAAATATTGCGTTCTAGTTTCACTCTTCATCACCAATATCTTCTATGAGCTCTTGTTTTTCCCATGTAACGTTTGGCAGTGAAATTTTCTGCTTTATATCTCTTTAAGTTACACAGCTTGAACTAAGAACTTTATGTTATTTATTCTTTGTTTTGTTTACCAACCAAAAATGATGTTAAAAAGCATTTTTGAAGTTGATATTTTTGGTTATTCTTTGAAAGCTCACAAGTTGGATGCATTACATTGTGGTTTACAGGCTCATGGGATTGAACACCTTGTAATCCCCACAAGAGATTATCTCTTTGCTCCTTCTTTTACTGACATTAGACGAGCTGTGGACTTCATTCACAGTGAGTATACAGTTGTCAGCTATGCTTTTGTACTTTTGGTGTCTTTTGTAGTTCGATGTTCTTTTAGCTTGTTAGAATGGCATGCCAGTTACGTACCTTTTTATCTCTGTTCATGGTTACAGGGAATGCAGCATGTGGTAGAACCACTTATGTCCACTGTAAAGCTGGACGGGGAAGAAGCACAACGATTGTACTCTGTTATTTGGTATTTCCTCTCTTTTGTGGTTTAGTTTTTCTGTTTCAATTTATCCTTATGGAGTTGGAGATCTAATTGGAATTTCTTTTAGCTCATCTAAACACTGTTGAATTGAGAGAATTCGTATTATGCAGGTAGAATATAAACATATGACACCAAATGCTGCCCTGGACTATGTGCGGGCCAGAAGACCACGAGTGTTGCTTGCCCCATCTCAGTGGAAGGTAACTAACAAGACATTACCTTACTTTTTAGGCAGCTATAAACTAAATTGTCAACCTGCTAATTGTTGATGTGGGATCTTATCCAACCAACGAGTGGTTATTGCCATTTTCTTCTGAAACTTCTTTATAGATGGATACAGTTTCATTTGAGCTAGTGCTTGCGCGCTAATTTGTTTGTCTGGAAAGGTGAGTTTGTTACTAACCTGTTCAACCATTGTATTTAAGAAAGCCTTGAGGATGAATACAGTTGACACCTGCTATTTTACTAGCTTAAAAGATGTTTCTCCCAAGTGTTCTTTTGATACATTTTCTTTGAGAACCTCCCTTCTTGCCTTTTTCTTACTTGTCTATGGTAAAAATGAGCAGGCTGTTCAGGAATATGGTAGACGCCAGCCAAGTACTACTTCATACTCTCCCCCAAGGGATGCGGTATTAATAACTAAGGCAGATCTTGAAGGATATCACAGCACATGTGACGGTGTTAGTTCTGGTAAGGAACTGGCAGTTATCGCCAAATTCAATGCTAGGCCTATGATGGCTAGATTGTCGTGCCTCTTTGCATCATTGAAAGCTTCTAGTGTATGTGCACCTGTAACTGGCCAGCTGCCTGAGGCACGAGCCTGTTAAGCGTTTCAGTTTTCAGGGAATGTTGTGAGGTCATTACATGTACAGATAAACGTTATGAAATAACTTTAAATTTGACATTCGTGTTTCCAGTGATCTTCTGTTTACGAGCGAAACTATGATGCAGCGAAAGGTCAGTATTGTATGTACATGGCAGCATTGAATTGTTATAACCGCTACACCTGCTTGTACATGACTAAGGCTCCATTCATAAACCCCCAAAGTTATCTGCAACCCTTGATAGATCGTTACAAACTTACAGTGCATAATGAACTTGCGGTGTGAGTTGGTTGCCTTCTGTCGCAATCCATTGCTTTTACACATCGACAAAGACTGGACATTTGAAACTACAGCAGGTGTCCATCAAGTAAAACTTCCCACTTCTATAGCAGTTTTATGAGAGTGAATGTAGATTTTCCAAAATCAGGATTACATTACAGATAAAGCACTTCTTGCTTTCCTTCTTGTCTTTTTTTTTTTTATATATAGTTTTTCCACAGCTTACAGCTACATCAGTGGTTGCGATCAATTCATCTCTGCATCAGGAAGCTAAATTTCCCAGGGTATCATGGAGAACTGGGACCAAGCCAAGTTAGAGTTCGATAAAGATGAAATACTCCAGTTTAGAGGTAAAAGGTTCAAGTAGATATGCCTGAAAACTTCAACGTGAGAAGAAATAAGAATCTGCAATGGATAGAAAAATAGGATACATGTTTTTGTGCATGTAGACGTTAAAACACCTAAAGATGACTGCAAAGATTCTATTGAATTTTAAAAATGGTGAACGAAACCTCACTAGCATATTTGGCCATTTCCTGAAGGGAAGCGCCGCTTGCAAACCTAGTCTCCTACATGTCTTCTTCACCTGGAAAAAGTATTATAAACCATCAGTTATGTGCCAACGACACGTTTCAACAAACCCTCCAACTCTAACCAACCATCTTCGTAGCTTTTAACCAATCGCAATAACCTTTCAATCACACAAGTAGACATTGTCCTGGTCCCTAAACAACACCGATGGGTGAAGAACCTACAAATTGGAGAAGTCAAGTACATGGCATGAAGATCATATAAGAGGCTGGACTGATTGAGAAGCCATGCAAGAGAGGGTGGGCTACCACTCTCTGGAAAGTGGCTCTATCAACCCCCTTGTTGAAGAATCCAAAAAAGTTGGCATGCCCATGTTGTGATATTCCTCTTTGCACTACACAATACCTCCTGCAACTTCTTTATGGGACCAAATCTCTGCTACACTCGGAAATCCTAGCAATTTTTGCCTACCCCCACCCAACTTTAAAAGCATCCAAAATCTTCCATAAAGCGAAAGAATTGAATTTCACCTTTTTAGGTTGAAGCTGAAGTAGTCATTTCATTCTTCATTTTATCCTTTTTTTAAATCCGTTTATTGCATGTGGAAATAGACACTTGCTCTTACTCTATTCAACTAATTTTCTTTTCCCCACCTTCCCTTGTAGTTTGTAGGATCTTCCCCTTTCTCTATTGGATGTTTTGAGTAAATACTAGCTGTGAAGCATCTCTTCTTACAAGCTACTATCTTGATTCACTCTACCACCTTATTTTAAAATGACTCAAGACCTCATCTTTGTTGATGTTACACCAAAGTTTACTATTTCTTTAACACTAAATGGCAAGATGGTTAGCATATTAACTTACTTTTATTAGCTTAATTAGAGGGTCTAGCATCTTAGTCACTATTTCCATTACTTCACTGAACATATATATGATTAATGAATTAAAAGAAGATCCGGGCTTTTGTTCATTCCATATGTGAATTCTTGCAAAAATATCTGAAAATTTTACTTCTTTGGCAGTAGTTGCAGAACACAAGTCCACATTTCTGGAACTATTAACTAAAATTGTTCGCACGTTACATAGATTCTTATACTTTCCAGCTTTTTAAAGGCTAATACATACAATATTGACGAATTGGCTTTACATGTAACCAAAAGCTCTATCTTTGTACGAAGTATTTACAATTTCCAGTGATTGTACAACACCGAACAATATTAGAAAAAAGATTTGCAGTAAGTAAGCAGTGGGAAGTGGGGTTTCAAAGTTAAAAAGTCATTCCTTGTTCCGACTTTATTCTCTTGAGAAACTGCTATGAAGCTGCGCTGCCTATAGCCTCCATCTTGATTTTAACTTTATTTCATGCACGTCCCATGTAGGAAAAGATAGCATGCACGTTCCTCTCTCTCTCTCTCGCTGTACCTATCCTTCTTTGAAGGATTAAGTACAATTTTTTTACTGTAGTAATGCAGAAAAGCTCGAATCTGGAATAAAATAAAGCTGCAAAAGAAGTTTCCCAAGTAACAAAAGAACAAAGGGGCCTGCCTTAAATGTGGTTCTTGTTACTACTATACAAAGATTCCTGATTTTTAATGTCATGTCTCAACCAAGAACCAACGCCACCTTCACTTCCTCTTTTTCCTCAGTCAGCTATACGCACAAGGAAACAAGCGAACCTCTCCTGTTTTAGCTTTAACGAGTATAATGACAAACCACTTTACAACAGTTATTATGCATGATGATGTAAGTATGGTGGCATGAAAGGTAACTACATCTACATGCAAGTTTTATCCAAATGGCATTAATGGATTTGTCACTTGGAGAAAGAAGGTGCCAAATGTTATAAGTTGATGCATGTTAGAGCAAGAACCATTTGATTGGTGAACTATAAGTAATTAACATCACGAGGAGTGCGGCTATGTCAAAGTAATAACCATTGTTAAAGTTAATTTGCTTTTCTGCCTCCTTTCATAAATCATTCTGACTCTATTAAATTAAATAAAACTGCGAGAAGATGGATTAATTAGTCATTATCATGCATCATTCAGGAAAAGTAATAATCTTAATTTTTGCTAACTGGTAAGAATTTATTACTCAAGGTAATAATTAGCAGAGGAGGAATCATAAGGATGAAGAAAACAAGAGCATGCTATGTTCTGTCAAACTTTGGTGGTGAAATTAATTTTTATTCTATTAAAATATTTTAAGTACCATGACTGATCAACAATAGCACAAAATTAACTTTCCTGTTCTTCAAGTGCGCTTAAATTGCAGTGATCATGTACGCCATTTAACATACCTTTGTGTTCATTAATCTTTGCCTACAATTAACGAAAGATATTAAACTAATTAATAATTAATTAAGCTGATCAAAGGCTATCACACTATGATGCGATCTTATCCACTAGACAAATGTGTTTTCTTCTTTAGGCGACTAATTAAAATTGAGCATCTTCTATAATCATAACTGCTAAAGCACGACTTTTATAAACTGCTAAAGAGTTGTGATTTCTGCCTACTCGAATCTAGTGATATGAATCCATCTATATCAGACAAGCAAGACGAGAGATTCCAATACTCATATTCACATGGCATAAGCTAATTACATTTCATGTTACAAGTTCATGCATGAGATGGCAAATCAAAATTATTAGAAACATATATTTTTTGAACTGATATCTATAATTTCTTTAAAATTTTAGAAAATAGGTTCCCCTAAAATATATAAAAGGAAGTGAAAGTTGCATCTTGAGGCACCGAATCTCGTCGACAAGAACATTTGTAAGAAGCTGTGAATTTGCACTGGAAATGGAAAATGGACAAAGGCTTTTGCTTCTATATAATTTGCACATACTATGGTATTTCTTTTCTTGTTTCTTCAAAGAACAATATAAAAAGAGCTTATACATATGCCTTGAAAATAATAAAATAATCAGAATAGGCGTAAAGATGATAAAGTAATCATGCTGGTGATGATTTTCATGCGCCAAGATTTGCTTTGGGTCTTTGATTCTCTTACTAGTGTCAGTAGAGAGCAGCCTTTTCTTGGTTTCTTTTCTTTTTGCCATTGGATTTCTTTCTTTCTTTTTCCTTTTGTTCTTTTCTTTTCTTTCTTTCCAACATGGACTGTTTTACAGTTAGTTCAGTTGAGACTTCAGAGAGCCATTAGACCTTAGGCAGGCCCCTCTAAAGAGAGAACAAAATTATTATTAAAAAAAAAAGAAGAAAAAGAAAAGATCAAGCTATATATATGTGGGTTTCTTGGCCTCTTCTTAAAAAGAAATTTCCAGCAACTATGAAGCTTCTGGTACTATGATGATGATAATGATGGTGTCTGTAATGTGTTTCTTTTCTATTTATTTTCTCTATTTATTTTTCCCTTTGTACTCCTACCCATGATGATCCGGGTTGTCAGGGTCTGGCCAGAAAGATGAATACTTCAACCATTCAGTCTCTTGAGGGTTTGCAATGGATGACTCCTGAAAAACCAAGAATTCAAAAAGCATGCGAAAAATAGGGTTAGGGTTTCGAACAGTAAAGTTCGTTGCACTTATTAGGAAGCAAAGAAACAATGAACAAAACCAATGAAGCTGCCTCTTTTGTCCTTTTTAATCTTCTCCACTATCTGGTTTGTCTATCTTGAGAGGACACGCATGAAAAAAGTTTCCAGATCGCTATCATCCACTTTCAAAACAAAAATGTAAAAGGAAACTATATGTTTACTGAATTATATATATTTCCATATGATCCCCATCTACCCAACCCCCACACTCGACAAGAAAAGAAGAAATTATAGTTTATAATGTGAAAAGGATTGATTTTCTCTTGTTTGATCTCATGTTACTATCGACTTTAAATGAAACTACCCCTAATCGAACATCAGCTTTAGTTCTTTATGCTTTTCTTCTTTTAGGCTCAGATTGAAAAAAAAGAAGAAGAAAATACATGTTTTTAGTTTCAGAATCTTTATACATTATCATCACTCAGTCAGAAATTTCGCAATGAAACAGAGTTTGGGGAGGTTCAATAGTACGCAGTCTTACTCCTACATAATAGAGAGGTTATTTTCAGTAGACCCATATGCAAATGGGGCAATATAAAAATGATGCAGGTAACAGAAACAATGCATAATACATAAAATAAATGAAAATACAAGCAAAAGAGAAATAAAAGCACTAAATATAAATAATAATAAAATTACCTAAATCTCAAGATATATCTAAAATAAATGTAAATAATACTAATAATATTATTCACAAATAATAATAAATAACAATAATAAGAATAATAATAAAGAAAAACTAAAGCTAGGAAGAGACCCAAAAAAAAAAGAAGAAGATAATAATAGGAAAATAAGAACAATAATAATAAAAATAACACTAAACTACTAAAAAGAATAAAAATATGGATAATAATAAAGAAAACGTGAATAAGCCAGTATCTTCATAAATAATAATAATAATAATAATAATAATATACTAATAAGAATAAAAGGATAATAATAATAGTATACATTTTACTCTTTTTTTACCGGGAAAATGCCTAAGATGCAAGTCTAAGATCATATGATATCTAAGCCTATACTTCTTTACTGTTAATAAGAGCTTCGAGACGTAAAAATGAAAACAAGAACAAAAGAGATAAAGAAAAAAGAGAAAAGTTTTCGTGGTTTACGTCTTTAATTTAGATTATAACAATACTAGTAAAAAACGAAAAAGGTAGTGATTTTCTTTCTTTTACTATTGTTATTCCTTACCTTTTCTTGCATCTTCTTCAATCTTCATAGTTGGGAATAATGAGTAAAGAAGGGTCTCATGGATTTCAGGGTCAAAAAGTTCATACTCACTTCTTTCATATCTGATGAAGAGGTGCAACCCATTATGAGTTCTTCCAATCCAGATGTTGACCTGTCTCCCCCCAGTTTATGATGTTGTTGATGCTGCTGCTGCTGTTGCTGCATAAACATATATATCTTTTTTATTTTAATCGAAAGATTTAGGTGGACCGTATATCTTCAAGAAGCTTAGAAAGTAAAAAAGACTGATTATTGATGATTATTGTACTCGACTTTAATGAAAGCAGCTTCAGTTATTGATGGTAATTTCCAGTTGTCCAACAACAGTACGAGACCTTGACCAATTAGAATTCCGGGTGAAACTTCACCATTCTCACTCTAGTTATTGTTAGTTGCATGAGTTTCACCTAATCCTTGTCTAGCTTTTTTTGTTTATGACACAGAGAGAGAAAGACAGATTTCGGTAGCTGACATCCTATTCCACTCCCTCACGTACAAGGTTGATGAAGTTCGTGCATGGTCGTTGCCTCTTTGGCTCAGACATGTAAAATTCTTACACTTACCCATGTTTGGTCGGAAAAATAAGAAACTACTCTTACATATTGATCACGGTTAGATACTTGAATTGCATAGATATGAGTCGGAATTAGCAGGAGTTACAAAGGTGATGGAGATAGCTCGATAATATAAAAATTACCTGCATTTCATTTTGAAGAATGATTCTGGATACATGGTAGGGATCCTCGTCGAGAATGATGGAAGTGTGATGGAGAGGGGGTGGAGAGATGATGGTGGAGATGGGATGTGAAGGCCTACTGATGTGGAATGCTGCAGTAGCAATCTGATGGTGTGGTTGTGCATGGTGGTGGTGATGTTGCGGCTGATGATGAGGATCATGGGCCACATGATGTGGCCTCTGCTGCTGCTGCTGCTGCTGTTGCTGCTCTCGAATTTCATCACATGTGCCCGTCGAGGATGGGACTTCCCTTACCGTCGAAGCCTCAACTACCCCCACCTGAAATGGACACAGCCCCTCAGTGATGGACCAGTTAGTCTATTTTCTTTAGTTTATGATTCAATTGCCCTTTTAGTTGGTAAATAGAAACACAGTTAGCTGACAAAGATAATCAAGTGAGGTCCATGGCATTCTTTCGTTCATGCTGAACTTGCAAGCAATGGACTTATATGAGAAAAGTAACCCAAGAGCTTTTTTTTTTTCCGAACCACTCTTTTGCTTTTATACCATAAATGTGATGCTTGCTAATCTTTTACGTTGGATACTCAAAAAACATGAAGCATATTGATCAGAAACAATCCAAAACCTATAAAGGAAAGCTATACCTCTCAAGATTCTTAGGTACGTAGAATGTTAATCTTTTTCGTAGTTAGGAGTGAGGCCTAATTAATTAGTTGATGCATGGAAATCCCATTGTTTCATGAATGAAACGTACCCGATCTTCGAAGCTTTTCCTAAAATGGGGATAGCTGAACTGATTAGATTTTAAACTCTGAATATCCATGGCACTGTAACTTGATATCGCAGCAGCGACACTAGCTCCTGATATTTCATCTCTCTGTGTAATTATTTCTTTGGAAGAACAACTTCCACTCCCACTATCTCTTCTACTATTAGGGTCATTGCTTCCGTCGCCAGGGGTTGCATTCCTCTCAGTCCAATTGCATTGCCTTGGCTGTGTCTGATAGAATATTTTTGAAACCACTAATTCTCCTTCTTTCTCTTCTTCGTGCTGTCCCAAATGGTACTGGTGCATGACCCAATTAGTCTTTTCGGGTTTTCTGTTCTTGCCGAAGTTTGTGTAGAGGACAAGTATCTTCTTGCACCCTTTCTGCTTGCCACTAACCATTACTGGTCTTGTCTTGCCTGTTTTATGCCATCTCGTTTCTCCACCCTGCAAGTCGCACTCATTCTGAATTTTTCTTCTTTTTCTTGTTCCCGTCGTGTAAGCCTTGGAAGGTCTATGAAAGAAGTGCCTGCTCAAACCATCTCTGGTCACTCCTGCAAGAAAATCAAAGTTAGGTTGACTTAGGTGCAACAAACTGCTACACACCATATACTAGTCATAGCAAACAGGAGAAGAGACCCTACGAAAATCCGTACATATGATCGAGTTTAGTTCTTCCATTTTCCTTTTTTCTCTTTTAGAGAAAAAGAATAAAAGACTCCAGCTTTCGTGGAGTAAAATAAAATGAAATGGAACCCTGGGAAGAAGATTAACTAACCTGGAAGTTTCTCAGGATGGGTATAACAAATCCCATCTTCTCCTTCAATGGTAGGGATGAATTCATCTATCAAAGGGTGAGACTTCATGTCTTTGGCTTCAACTTTTGCTTCGAGGTGTTCTATCAATTCCTGGTCTGTCGGATCAAATTTTACTCCAGCTGGTAGGCCTACCCAATCCTGTAAACTCCATGAAAATCCAAGTTAGAACATAACAAAAGAAAAAGAGAAAAGAAAAGAAAAGGTAATAGAGAGAGACATGGACGAAGATAAAGCTCCAAAGAAGAACACAGAAAACATAAATATAAATGTTTTGCCTTATTACAAATTATTCTTCTGCTTTTGCTATAAAAGATGTATCCGAAACTTGAGAATATTATGAAGCTATTATGATACCGGTTTTCCTTCAAGCTTGTGTCCACAACCCGGGCACTGCTTTGATCCGCACATCTGATGCTCTTCGAGCTTTGCATCGATGAGGTCAGAACTGCTGACGGAGCCCAAATTACTCCTACTCATCGCTCTTCTCACTCAAGCACACAGCTACTAGTATATGCTATCTTCTTCCTCTTTGACACCACTTGAAATTTTCGATCAAAATATCAACTTTATACAAGATCCCGCCACTCATATCCCGTTAGCTAATCTATATAACAAAAAATCAGCGGTTTTTAGATCTGAATACACAAAAATTATTGGAAAAGGATTAATAGAACAAGAAACAGATTGTACATTAGAATACTTTCTGACGGGTGGAAAAGAATCTAACTTGCTACTGTATGCATCCAGGATAAGGCACCTTTTGGTTTTTGAGATTTGTATCGCTAAGTTGAAAAGATAAAAACTTGAAGCATTAGGGGGCACGAATCATCCAAAAGAAAACAAGAAATCATCAAGAAATGATCAAACTGTGCATATGAACATGTATGTATATACGAACCTATAAGCTATATCAACAGATGAATCAATTGATACCCAGATAAGAAAATCTCCCTAGAAAAGGAAGTATATACATATTCCTTTGAAAGAAATCTAGTGTAAGGTGTAGATGAGGAGAAGAGAAGCTATAGGGCTATAGGTTGAGTAGAACACAGGAGGGGAAGGGGAAAAGAGGAAACTGTCACAGTAGGATTGAGCTATAAACCTGTGCTTTAACAATAAAAACACCAGAAAATACTCTCTCCAGTCTCTAGCTTTAACCGACGCAAGTGAGAAAAAAGGAAAAGGTAAGGGCACACACCTCACCTTTAAGCCTTTGCCAATTTAAGTAGAGCATGTAGGCGGTTTGTGAGAGAGAAAGAGACTTATAGAGATAGACAGAACAGGATAGGGAGAGATAAGCAGTACTAAAAATAAAAAAAGAGAGAGTGAAATAGGAGATATATATATAAAAAAAAGAACAATTAGAGATTTTCTAAAGTACAAGAGCCATGTCTCTGTCTCTCTCTCTCTCTCACGTATACAACACACACACACACACTCACAAACACCTATGATTCAAGGTCTTGACTAGTTAAAGCAAAAGGCAAGAAACGGCCTTCAAAGCAGTTACTACTTGAGGCACTCCGTTCAAAAGAACACAAACAACTAGCCAAAACCCATTTTCTCTATATTCCTATGTTGTATTATATAGAAACAACAATAATAAATCAATCTTGGTCTAGCTTAGAAGAAGATAAAAGCCATATGTATAGTAGTAGTAGTATGTACATATACGTGGCAATGAGCTTTGAGTAAGAAAGACGATATCATCAGATGGAAAACAAACAGATCACAGTGGAAAGTGTGTACTTAAATATACATAAATGGAGGAGAGAAATTAATATATAAGACGAAGACGAAGAAGAAGAAGAAGAAGAAGAAGAGAGAAAAAGAAAGATATGGTAGGAACTCACATGGGCTTTGAGCCGGAGTGCTGATCATGATTCTTTAGCCATGAATGTTGCAGAGAGAAAGAGACAGAGAGAGAGAGGAATTAGAAGGTTGCTTGACATACAAGGCAAATGAGCAGTGTACTTGATGGACCACCACCACCCCTTCCCCTTCTTATTACTTATTAATTAGACCTATTTTAAAACTCGTTTATTTAAAAAAAAATCGGACAGTGTTAAAATAAATCCTATTGTTTATTTTTTAATTTAAAAAAATTGAGGGGAAATCTAAAGTGCATCACACTTGGATAATAATGTAGTGTGTACGAAGGCTTGCACTGGACCCACTGTGATGTGGGGCCTTGTGTTATGTTAAGATGATCAGATGGTGTTGTGTTGTGTTAGCTATATGTATTCATGCTTATTACATTCTTTTGGGCAGTCAAGACTAAATGATGGAGGGACCAGAGTGATGTTTTAGCCAACAAATAGATGGCCATGATTGCTCCTTTGTCTGATTGATATCATTTTTACTTCTATACTATAAATAATATTTATTATATTTTTAATGGTATAGAAATAGAATAAGGAATATAATATACATAAGGGTGATATAATTGTGTGGAACATTTGAACCTGTGAATAAGTACCTCAGGTCAGGCTTCTCTTTTTGTTCAAAGGGAAAAAGTAATGACATCGCGCAATAACTTTGACTTTTGACCAATATAGCAAATCAAACCCAAGCATATCTTAGACACTGTTTTTAATTTTATGCCTGGTTCTCTTTTTACCCTGTTAAGAAACTAATGTTTGCATAGCTACTCAAATTTAAGCAATATTTTAAAAATCATACTCGAAATTAAATAATTAAGACAAGAGGTTTAAGGTTTAAAAGATTTAACCGGTATTAGACTTTGATATATGACTGAAAGAGATTGTTTTAAACAAAATTAATTGATTTATTTTGGTTTACAAGAACTTATTACTTTACAAGAATTGACCGATCAGTTTTTAACAACAAAAGTTATTAAAGTAAATAGAACCGGAAACTAAAAAGTTAAACGGTTCAAGATTTTTACGATGGAATTAGTTGAATCGGTTGAGTTTTTTAATTGTTAAATTTAAGTCTCAAGATTAAATACGGGGACTCTCCTATAATTCCACTCATTTTTAAAATATTATATAAACTATATTGAAAAAAACATCTTATGGTACTAAAAATTCTTTAAAAAATTAGTGAATGCTTGCTAAGTTATTTTTATAAAAAATAAAATTTTAATATCACGAGATATTTTAAATAATTAAAAATAGAATAATAAATTTACAAGGTAATTAAGTTTTATTATTATTGGAAGGGCATAGGAGGATATGTATGTATATGCTTATGGTCTTATTTCAAAGGTGAAGAGAAGCACTTGTGGACGAGGAATAACGAAAGAATGACATAGAACAAGATATTCTTTATTTATAACTTTTCAAGTTTTGCAAATTGGGGGCGCATCTTAATTTGTGGAAGCAGAGTTTTGTATTATTCATGTATGAGAATATCTCCAACAGCAAGAACAATCACCACTTATCCTTAATTTATAAAAGATCAGGCAATCGATTATTGGCGGAAAGAGAATACCATTTTCATGATATTCTTATCTGATTATCATTGATTCTACGGCCAGAAATTTATAATTTGTCTTGTTTAATATTTATCGCAGATAATGCTTACTTTGATCTATGTAGAGATAAAAGTAAGATTGTGTACTATTAGAACTCTCTAATAAAAAAAAATGTTACAACGAAAAGAAGCTTTTAGCACGCTTATCAAACCTCCAGGCACATGTTGTCTCCCATAGAAGTGGAAGAGAATGCTACTAATGCGTACATAACTTACAAGCATGAACCTAAATCTATAGTCAAAGTTGTTTTGACTCGTACGTATCACATTATAACGCTAGACCAATTGTCTGACCCAATATTTGTTGTTTTCAACCATATATGTAAACAGGAAGGATATCTTTATTGGGAAAGAAAGGGGAATGAAAGAAGAGGAAGAAAGAAAGAAAGAAAGAGAAGAAAAGCAGAGGGGTAGTGGTACAAGTAGCAGCTAACCAAACAAAGAGAAGGTGCAAGGAAGCAGCAGCAAATGCAGTGGAGACATTGAAAAGGGGAGTTGGGTAAGTAAGACTCTTTTGATGCTTCTTGCTCCACGTTGAGTATGAGTATGATCCATGTTATGTTAGGTCTATCTAACACTGATCATTGCTTCTGTTTTACTCCAACATGTTCCTCCATTGTAATCAACAATCACAATTGAAAACCTCTCAAGTTACATCTCTTCTTCTTCTTTCTTCAGTTTTTTACAACATTTCAATACTCTTTTAACAGTTAATTAAGAAGGCTTATTTCAATAATCTGAAACTCTTTCCAAATACTTTAGTGTCTAAATTCAAAAAATCAATCTGGATCAGTATTTTTCGAAACTATTATTTTGTTTTTTTCTTCGGTCGTGTGGTCTGTATAGGACTAATTCCATTCAGCCAACGCAAAATACAAATAAGTAACGTGCATGGAAGCTTCGGTTTTAATGAATGCTACCTGTACTATTAAACACGCATTCCATAGGAGAAAGGGCTTAGATTTCCGTGAAAACCGAATATATTCAACAATTCATATTAAGATTTAGAGAAAATTGAATGGAACTACGGTTTTGATTCAAATTCCAAAATCCAAGATTCGGAAACTGATGAAGCAAAAAAGTACTGGGTAGCCACTTAAAATTAGCTTGTACAGATTAACCTATAAATTGACATTTGAAATGGCACGGACATATGGAGTATATGAGAAGACACGAAAGTGAAAATCATCACTGTGGATTGCTACGGCTCCTCCTTCCTGAATGCCAGGGATCACCCAATTTATTGATCTACACCTTCACGGTAGTGAAAATGAATTCCTTCAGCTGAAATTGGCCATAGAATAACCTGAAAGGCTGCGAATGCACACCATCCACGACCAACTCTCCAAGACTGTTGTTATGAGAGATGTTTTATTTGGACTTGAACTTGCGGCTGACGTAATCGTACGTAGGGACATTGATCACTGCAGATGATCAATAAAAAGGACGTAAATACTGGGAAGAAATTACCGAGAAAGAGAACAGAATTCTGACTGGATGTTAAATACCATCTCCGTATGATGCCATTGTAAGAGGCTCAGATATAAGCCGTTGAGCAATTTTAGTAATATCCTCCAATTTAACTTCATCTACAGCCTTCAGAAAATGCTCCACAGGTTTCCTACGACATAGTGAACAATATTAATAAGCAAAAAGTGATAAACGACGAAGATGAGAAACATTCATTGCAGAAAGCAAGCGCATACAATCACCAATACTGTTGGAAATTAATTAATTTGCCTCCTATATCACAGGAAAAACACAAATAATGACAAGATGCCAGAATGGTCAACAACAAATGTAAAAGAGATTCAGTTTAAGTTGCATATTATTCATTCATAAAGCTGATGGAGGAATCAGACCTAACGTGCATGCAAACAGAAGAATATACATTGGAACATACCTCTCACCATATGTCAAGACTTGTCTGCCAATATCTTCGGAAGCAATCATCTGGAACAGACAAAAGGTTGATGCAAGGAGATAAGATTAAACCACGTCAATGCCAAACTAGTTGAACCTATACTGCTCTGTCTTGATGCTAGTTATTAAAAATACCTAATGAACACTGGGTCCTTTTATATAACGTCCTTCCAACATCATTTTAGACCTTCCTGTTCTCCTTGCTTTTTCCTTCTACAGTTCTACTTGAATTGGTTCACTTTTCCTCACCAATTTATCAACTGGACTATATTGGCTATGACAAATTCATCTAAGCAGTACCCCCTGATCTTCAAGGGAGGAACCACTACCTTGATATAAATGTAGTCATTCTTTATACAATTTCTCACCACAATTCCGTCCTAGAATTCTCACTTTCTACATCCTCCTCCTTTAAAACATGATTCAACCTTGCCAAATATTTTCATCACACACCAGAGCTTGTGTAGTTGCTATTTGATATAAATTTCCTTTTGGATTAACAGCAATTTTACTCGCATGAAACTCCAGCTGCAATTCGTACTTTGACACAGAACTCTCAATAACTCAAAACACTGCAACTGATAATTTTGGGGATATCTCTTGACCAACAACTTAACCGACACAATCCAATTACTTCCTTCCAAGTCACTTTATCTTGAAAACAGAACTCTCGAGAACTCAAAACTCTGACAATGATTATTTTGGGGATATCTCTTGACCAACAACTTAACCAACACAATCCAATTACATTCTTCCATCTTACCTTAACAAAGTCATCTTTAGGTTTCTCTTGACCATAACTCCCACCTACATGATATCCTCTTATTATTCCTGTACTAGTATTAGTCCTGGTTTGTTTTCAATCTGCGCCTTTGCCCAACCCATTTTGCCTCTTCTAGGGTTGCTTTGTGGACTCTCCAAATGAATGATCAACAGTCTCCCTCGATTTTTTTCATAAAGTACTCATGTTCCAAGTTCAGAAGTAGATATATAATTTATCATTGATCACTATACAATTAACAAATGAAAAGAACAATTTACATACTCTGGATTCCAAATTCATTAAAATGGCAGACTTTGTTGATTGCTTAGCACGAGATAACTGCACTGAGTCAACTGTTGAGAACACAGAATCAAAAACAAATCAGTACCAGGTACGAAGTCCAATAATTTTGTAGAATACTGTCATAACAAAGGTTGGGCAGCAAACCTGCCCCAGGTGTAGCAACTTGAACAAGTTCATTGGCTGCTATATCTATTGCTGCCTCTGCAAAGTCAGAAGCCTGCATCAAGAAATTCACTGCCACTTTTGTAGCACTCACATGGCTGACATGACAGAATAACACAAAAACCAAAATCTCAAGCCTCTTCTTCAGCATAACATTTGCATTACAAAAACAAAAACCGCACAGATCTTGAAAATTTTACAGTATTGCATAACATTTATCCTTCTTTAGAATCAAATTAGTTTACAAACCATATCGATTTATTCCTAATTTCTCCTAATCAATGCAAAATTGATATGATCAGCCAATATACTGTTGCAGTCTTGCAGATGATATGAATTATGAATAAGGCAAAATAAAAATAGCAGAAGCCACATCTGAGAGAAACATAAAACAAAAGATTTCTAATAGCAGAAGTTTTAAGAGAACAGCTTAAGTATTCAGAAACTATTTCCAGCAGTATGACAAAAGATTCAAAATGGTAGCTTACAGTAGTGCCTTGGATGCCAAAAATGCTGGTTCCGTTGTAAATGTCATTGAGAGCTGTGAAAGACTCCATTTGTGGATATTCATTCAAAACACGAAGATCTGGTCCTCATATCAAACATATACAGCAACAACAAAGTTAAAAACCTTAGACAGATAAAGAAAAAAGAACACAAATAACGGAAGATATACAACACAATATTGAAATAAATGTACATATATGAGATGAAGTATACAATTTAGGATCAAGGATGACTATGGACTTACATAGCCTTGAGTACATTCCTTTTCCAGGGCCACCAGCAGAAAAAGATCCACCTCCTCCCATTAACATCTACATAGTTATTAAGAAGATTCAGCTATATCCAACAAGGAAAAGAAATAAGGTTCACCACAGGGAAAATATGGTCCAAAGAGAGGACAAGTGAACCAGAAAAATCTAAAATGTTGCAATCATAGGGTCCCACAGAAATCAAATGTTACAAACCTGAAGAACTGTCAATGTCATAGCGTCTTTCAAATCGTGCCAGCCAACAGGTAGTCCAAATGCAATAGCGAAATGGATTTTCCGGTCCTATAAGGGAAAACAGAGCCATTAAACCCTTGATAAAATATATGAAACGAGTGAAAGAATTTCATGAAAAATGGAAACAACACGATACAAACCGCCGAATCAGCTTGACAGCGAAAATCACCACCAACATAAACAGAATCAGGCTCTCTAATACTAGAAACCACCGGTAGGTCAGATAAAAGTGGCTCTGCAATTGAAACTAGTTCCTCGTGCTCAACACCGGTAGCTGCTAGTACAATCCGAGGAGCTGTATAATTTTCCTGTTGTCAAAGCGAATCCAGGCAATGATTGTTAATACTTGTGAGAACTAAACAACTATGTTGAGATAATCTTACTTAGAAGCCAAAATTCACAATAAGAACAAAGCATCATTAGATTTACAGTTACAAAATCCTCCAAAATTGTGCTGTTCAATCTATTTATTGCAGACTCTGTAGTCAACAAAGGATTTGCCAATGCGCCTGAAAAGCCAACTGAATGAAGTGCCTCTGAGAGCAAGACTTGTGGATTTTTTGAAGCTTCGCTGATCTCAGCTTTCACTTTTTGAAGCTGTGATAGCAGAATTATTATTCTATAAGCATGCATTTTTTTAACGAATAAAACTCTGGATCAGATCATCAGCAACATTGAGAATCTTACTTGTGCGTTGACCTCCCAATCAAGAAAGGCAGGGTTTCTAACACTGTCAACCAGTAACTCTACCATCTGTGGAAGATAAGTCTTCAGAGCATCAAAAGTGTAGCCCATCTGTTCCCTAGAAGCTGAGGCTTGTACATTGCCCCCAACTGCCTCCACTTCTCGCACAACACGCAAGTGACTGCGGTTTCTTGTGCTTTTAAAAGCCATCTTCTCCAGCAAGTGCGTGGCCCCAAATGAATTTGGTGTCTCATATATTGAGCCACAGTTAATGTATAAGCCAACTGATGCTGCAGGACTCTGGTATACAAAATTGATTATTTCCTAGAATGGAAAAACTTTTAGATAATAGATTTACAAACACGATATGTCATCAGACATACCGCTGAAGTTTCTGAGGCAATTTTAACCCCGTTAGAAAGTTTTGAGATCTGGGTTTTCCCAGGCTCGACATAATCAGGAAATGAGGCTGGCTGTTCAACTCCTGCAAGTGGGAAATCGAGAGGAGGCAAGGAATTGGATTTATCTCCAAGCAACCAGCTGAAAAGTCCACCTGAAGTGGATGATTGCCGAGCAACTGCACTTGAGCTTGAACTTAAATACCTCGCAGGCAACCTACTGCTTGTACGGCCCTGCTCACCCAGTTCAATACAAATAAGAAACATTTCAATAGTCAAATTAATCGAACAAAGTGGATAGGAAAAAAGTTTCCTACCAGATACATAACAAGCAAAACAGAAATATGAACCAACATATGATTTTAAGCACCACAAAAACCCTATCCAACGATAGACATCACATTCAAATGCAAAATTCCTAATAAGAGCAATGGTTTTGAGTGAATATCCTACATTAATGTTGTACCCAAGAACGTCAAATATACAAGGACGAAATATTGTTCTAATCAACTAACAGTAAAATTTCTGAATCTTATAAATTTCCCATCAAGCACCCATCATTTCTTTTTCTCATCCTACTTTCGTCACATTCTGTATCACCAAGGGATCAGTAGATGGAAGATTCTATAGCAGTGGCACAGCGACAAGTGGCTGAATACGAGTGCGTAGGATATAGAAACGGTATGGGAAAGAATAAGACTAGGAGGAATGGAAGTTTAGCTAATGAAAATCATATTAAGGTTGAGCCTTAGGCTGGGGAGAGAACTGGCCTCTCGAATAGCCGGAATGCGGCATACTGCATTATAGTTCCTTTAAGCTATTGTATTTCGGATTCCATTTTCGAGATATACTATTCTACCGCTTGAGGGCGCTGAATCAATTTTCTAGTCTTCGAGCCCCATGACATTCTAACATGTAATCAAATGATACCGCAGGCCAGGTTGATATATCACACACAAGTAGCGAGCAACAATCACACATAACGAGAAAAATCAAATTTGAACATCGAAAAGGAGTAGTGTGGTAAGTTTTATTTGGGAAAATTTGCGAACTAACCTTCAGAGCCCTAAGACGTGAAGCCGCTGTTCTGTACATGGTCGATCGATGGGTTACTGTGAAACCCTAAGCAACGTACGATGTGTCGCCTGCTTCTAAGTTTGATTCAACCGGGAAGATAGCGAAGGTGCTGCGTGAGTTGACGGTTTAGTTTGGTTTCGGGCGGGCCCAACAATTGGGTGGTTGGTTGGAGACTCGGAAGGGTGCACTTTAGACCCAATCTGGATCGTGCATCTGGGGTTACTGTATATCATGTTGATGATTGGATCTCGGCCGTCAATTTAGGACGTAACATCTTTAAAACATAAAATCAATTTTAAAACTGAATCAAAAATATTTAATCAATATTATACTGTAAAATTAAAATATAATAAAATTTTCAATAAAATTAAAAAAACTTAAAATAAAACCTATTTAAATATTGAAGTTTAATTAAAAAGTAATTATTAAATAAAAATTCATTAGTATATTTTGATTTATAAAAATTGATTAATTTATAAAAATTAATGAATTAATTAATTTTTATTAACAATAATTATCAATACAAACCGAAAAAAAATCAACATTGATTAAGGCCTTGTTTGGCGGTCAGCTGATTGCATTTAGTTGATAGCTGATAGCTGATAGCTGATTATATCAGCTGATTTGACCAGCGGATTGCATTAGCTGTTTGTTAAAGATGTTTGATAAAATTAACTGTTTAGTATTAGTTGTTCATGTGTAAAATGACTTATGAAGACATGACTTTAAAAAAATTATAAAAATATGAATATTATATATTTTAGTATTTCAATGAATATTCTTATAAGAATTTAGATTTTAGATATTTAATT
>JAOQMQ010000008.1:2961915-2978796 GCA_027563845.1 Erythroxylum subrotundum
ATTTTCAATTTCCAGAATATGTAAACATTGTTTCAATTTCCATAAATACACCCTTGAACTTTGCTTATGTTGGTACTATTTCATTGCCTTTGGAATAACGGTTCATACCAAAACCCATCAATCAAAATCATACAAAACTCGTTCGTCCCCTTAAAACAAGCTGTCTTTCAGTAAACAGATTTTACCTATTTCACAGCTAAGCTTGGAGATGTTTTTCCAGGATTTCCTTCCAGTCTCTCAAACACGGCCAAATCACGGAATCTTTCTCACCGAGCCTTTTCACTTTCTATCACAATCAGCACAACTTCAATGTTAACACATGATCAAATCCCCTTCACCTTCCGATGAAAATCAACACAAGGACAATAGCAATACACCATATACTTTGAACAAGGTATTTTAAGGAAAATATCACCTGGACACATAAAAGGGCTAGTCCCAATCAATCCTTGCAGAGAAGTGGACGTGCCCTCTTCCCGTTCTGCGTCATCTGTCGTTAATTTCTCTTCCACAGAGTCGTAGGTGGTTGGTCTCCTTCTGTTACTCCACGAGGAGACATAAGTACCACTAGTGTGCTTGTAATGTTGCTATAATGATTTGAAGAATATGAAGATGTGTTTCGACGGAGCCGACCACGATCTTGATGTCTCCTCTCCATCACCAGAAGCAGAAACAAAGCTTCTCTTCATTTGGCCTACTCTCCTTCGTTGATGTGTAGGAGTGAACGAATGAAGCAAAGAAAACGAGATAAAGGTTGAGGGTGAGACGGTGAGAGAAAACGAGAGCAAGGAAAGAGAGACGTGAGAGAGTAAAATGACGAGGGCAAAATTGACATTAAATCAGCTGATTGGGAGAAAACGCTTCTATTAAAGAGCTGGTTGAAAATTAGCCGGTTGGGTTGAATCAGCTAACCCAACCAGCTTTTTACCAAACAAGCTTATGAGCTTTTTTTTCAAAGTCAATCAGCTAAAATGGATTAACCAGCTAAAAAAGAGCTGATCAGCTCTTCACCAAACAAGGCCTAAGTATTTTTAGTAGTTGCTTAAAAACTTAATCCTCCTCCTATCGATATTCCTAGACTGAAAATGTGTATACCAATATTTTATTTTCATTTTTGTAGTTTGGATGTTGAATTTTATTTAATAAAAGGGTACCTGAAATGCTTAAATTATAAGTTTCAAATAGCATCAAAATACTTTTATAATCATACCACGTTTTGAATGATCATGTAACATGTTATTGTAAGACAATTAATGGATCGATTTATTAAATCATACTTGAATGATACTGTTTGTAATGATTGATTCCCTCTTTTCTTTTCTTCTTTGATTTGTTTCTTTAATAGTTTAAAAAACCTCTTTGATAATTATCTAAAACTTATGAAGAACCAACCATCATGTTGATTTTTTAAAAGAGAGAGGGAAAGGGTCTTAGACCTATTTGAGATCAAGGCTTTAATACCCAATAACCATTATCTTGAGCTTTGTTCATTGGTCTCAAATCTATAAGTGACATGAGCCATTAAATTAATTTAACAATTTCCAACTTAGCTCATGTTACGACTTGATGATTTAATAATAAAACTTTAAGTGCACACAATACATGGAATCGATCAAGTCATCCTTAATTGAATTAAGACGATGGGATCATAGCGGTCACAATTTATACAACATAATTCCTATCATGTATCACATAATCAACTCAACTCATAAAATTTTAAGTGGGTAATTATGTAATTGTTATCTCACAAAAAATAATTATTGTATATAACATAATATGGATAACAAGTAAGTGAGCAAAAATATGACTGTAATTGAATTCTATGACTATAATTGAATTCACAAGTGTCATAACAATTTGGGCAAAACAATTATATGTATATATACATGTCAAAACGTTATGCTAACAAGGACTTATCTATAATGCTCATTCGTTCAACATGGCCAATAAATGTTTTAGGCGATAAGCCTTTAGTTAACGAATTCGCTATCATTAAACCAGTGTCAATATGCTCAATTCACATTTTATGTTTTTGCACTTCTTTTTTCACAGGCAAATACTTCAAATCTATGTGTTTCGCACCTTTTGAATACTTATCATTCTTAGAGAAGAAAATAGCTGCAGAATTATCACAATAAATTCTTAACGGTCTATTAATAATGTCGACAATGCCAAGACCTAAGATAAAGTTCAACAACCACAATCCATGAATTGTGACCTCAAAGCATGCCACAAATCCAGCCTCCATAATGGAAGTAGCAGTGACGGACTGCTTTCTACTTTTCCACGAAACTACTCCTCCAACTAATAGGAACATATAACCAAATGTAGATTTCTGTAAGTCTACACAACTGACATAGCCTAAATCCGAGTAACATATTACTTCGAGATAGGTTGATTTTTCTATATGTGAGCATATAGTCCTTTGTGCCTTGTAAATATCTAAGAACTTTCTTTGTAGCTTTCCAGTAGTCCATTCCAGGATTGCTTTGATATCAGCCTAGCATTCCGACAGCAAAATTGATATCTGGCCGAGTGCATGTTTGAACATACATTAAGCACCCAACTACGGATGCATAAGGAATAGAATCCATTTCCTTACGTTCCAAGTCATTTCGTGGACATTGCATTTGATAAATTTGTCCCCTTTTTGAATTGGAACTATCCCTGTGGAGCACTTTTCTATTTGAAAATTTTCTAATACCTTCCCAATATAACCTCTCTGAGCCAATCCTAATAATCCTTGTGATCTATCACGGAATAATTCAATTCCTATCACATAGGATGCCTCACCCATAACTTTCATTTCGAAATTATTAGAGAAAATTTTTCACATTATGTAACAAAACCATATTATTAGCAACAAGAAGGATATCATCAATATATAGGACTAATATAATGAACTTACTCCCACTAACCTTCATATATATACACCGATCAACGGTGTTTTCTACAAAATCATAAGACGTAATGATATCATTAAACTTAAGATATCACTGTCGGGAAGCTTGTTTTAGTCTATATATTGATTTCTTTAATCTACACACTAATCGTTCCTTTCCTGTAGTCACAAAACCTTTCGGTTGATCCAAACTTTTTATTCCAAGTCATCATTTAGAAAAGCGGTCTTTACATCCATTTGGTGAAGCTCTAAATCATAATGAGCCACCAGGACCACAACAATTCTTAAAGAGTCCTTATTTGAAACTGGAGATAAGGTCTCTTTATAGTCAATACCATCCTTTTGAGTGTAACTTTTGGCAGCAAGTCTGGCTTTATACCTTTCAATGTTGCTTTGTGAGTCACGTTTGGTCTTAAATGCCCATTTATAACCCACTTGCTTTGCACCTTCCGACAACTTAACTAATTCTCGTACATTGTTGTCATCCATTGATTTCAACTCTTCTTTCATAGTATTGAACCATTTTTCAAAATTTCTACATTCTATGGCTTGTTTGAATGAGACTGGATCCTGATCAATGCTCAAGTCACATTCATGTTCAAGTAAGTAAACTTCATAGTCATTCGAAATAGATGGTCTTCTCTGCCTTACAGACCTTTGTAATGCTACTTCTTGTGATATCACTTGATCATTTGTAACTTGAACATCATTAACTGGTTCTTCATTAATATGTTCAATTTGTGGAATTGGAATATTAATTTGTTGTTCCGGTATATTGCATATCCGTGATGCAACAAGAGGAATAACAATCGATGGGATCGCATTTGATGTAGTAGTTTCTACTCGACTCGGAGTAGTTTCTACTCGACTCTTATGAATATCTACCTTTCGTGATTCTCCACTCCCACTAATTGGACCATTCTCAATAAATCGAGCGTTACTAGACTCAACTATTCTCGTACTATGATTAAGACAATAAAATCTATACCCTTTTGACTTTTCGGGATAGCCGATGAAATAGCCACTAACGATTCTCGCATCAAGCTTCTTTTCGTGTGGATTATACAACCTTACTTCTGCTGGACAACCCCAAATGTGAAGGTATCGTAAACTAGGTATCCTTCCTGTCCACAATTCATAAGGTGTCTTAGGAATTGCCTTACTAAGAATCCTATTAAGCAGATACGCAACGGTCTTTAATGCAAGCATCCACAATGATGAAGGTACAGGACTATAACTTAACATAGTCCTAACCATATCCATTAGAGTACGATTCTTCCTTTCAGCTACACCGTTTTGTTACGATGTACTAGGCATTGTGTATTGCGCACATATGCCTCAACTTGCAAGAAACTTTGCAAATGAACCTGGACATTGTCCACTTTCATCAAATTTTCATAATATCCACCACCTCTATTAGACTTCACTATCTTTTCTTTTCTATCTAACTGCCTTTCTATCTTATTAACGAACACCTCTAGGATGTCCATAGATTGGGACTTCTCATGTAGCAGATAAATATAACCATATAGTGAGAAGTCATCAATAAAAGTAATGAAATATTTTTCACCGCCCCAAGAAGGAAAGTCGAAAGGACCACAGATGTCAGTGTGTATTAATTCAAGTAATTCGCTACTTCTTGTGGCTGAATTCCTTGATATATGTTTGGTTTGCTTACCTTTAATGCAATCCACACATATATCCTAATCAGCAAAATCCAATTGAGGTAAGATTTCATTTTTCACTAACCTCTATACCTTTTATTTGGATATATGACCTAATCTTTTATGCCACAAAAAAGCAGAACATTCGTTATATACACTACATTTATTTCCTATAATATGGTCAACATGAAACAAAGATTCAGCAAAATCAACATCAAGATTGAAATTATATAAACAATCAATTAAAGTATCATAATCATAACAATACTTGTGTTTATATAAAGAAAACACACGATTTCCAATCTTAAAGTTAAAACCTAGCACAGTTAGGAATTTAAAGACATTGTTTTAGATCCAGGAGATACCTAGTATCCAAGATCAATCTGTACATCCTAATGCCCACTATTCGTGCCTTCGTTCTGTTCCCCATATACAATAACTTTTCTACTCTGTTTATAGTCTGGATTGAAAGAAATCCCTGTTTAATATGTAACACATGAGTAGTTATACCATAATCTAACCACCATGTATTATTAGGCACTTTAATAAGATTTGATTCAAAATATACTGAGACATAATATGTACCTTTCTTTTCGAAACAAGCTTTTCTTTTAGGACAATCCTTTTTGAAGTGACCAGGCTTTTTGCAGAAGTGACACCTCTTATCTTTATGGATTCGACCCTCGTTAATTTTGCTAAGAGCTTTGTCCTTATCTTTGCCTTTCTTTCCTAATTTGTTCTTGTTGCTACTAGCTCATTGATGAAACTTTAGATTAACGGAGTGTTCCTTCATTTTCTTCAATCTCCCTTCCTCCTGAACCAACATGGCCTTAATCTTTTGAAGGTTCCATTTTTCCTTAATAGTGTTATGATTCACTTGGAACTGGCTGAACTCAAGAGGAAGTGAGTTGATAATGAACTGTACAAGGAAGGACTCACTTACATCCAAGAGGAAGTGAGTTGATAATGAACTGTACAAGGAAGGACTCACTTACATCCATACCCATGGATTTCAGCTTTGTAGCTAGATTTGACATATTTGTTACATGATCATGAATAGGCTGTGACCAATTAAACTTTTTGGTCGTCAGCTCACTCATTAAAGTTCATACTCTGGACTTGTCAGCTATATCAGATTGAGAGTATTCTTTAAGCTTTAACATAAACTTCTTTGCATTGTCCGTTTTAGGCATTGATGGCTTTACATTTTCGGCGACCATCATTCGCATCAATTTCAAGCTCAGCCTGTTAGACCGTTCCTAAGCCTCATAATAAGACTTGTCAGCTTCAGAACTAGTCTCAGTTATAGTTGCAGGCTTTGCTTCTGAAACTATGGCCAAATCCAAATCCATTACACCCAGTTGGAACTGGAGTTGCTTGGACCAATCAGCATATTTCAGACCATTGAACTTGATCAGTCCATTTCCTAAAGCAAACAAATTAGTAGATATTGCAAACACAACATATAGCTCACATATTAATGCTTTGAGTAAACCTAAATGGATTCAAACTAACTAATACACTTTGATTATGCATTTAAATTCTCTTTTGGGTTAAATTTAAATACATAGTTGTAACCTGTCATGATACAAATATAATTCACTATAATGGACAATCAATCATATTATAGTTAACATGCATGTTATCTTTGGATATACAATCATATTAACCAAATATGTTGATAAAGTCTGTTTAATGTCATTAATTATAAGAAATGGTCCACCTTTGGGTGACCTCTTGTAATTAATAATCGTAATTGTTCAATTCAACCTTTATGTCATTTTAGCATCATATCATAATGAACAATTTAACCAATCACAATTAAATGATTAATATTTTCAAGCTAGGTTACTTTGGTGACTAACAAGCTTTCCATGCAATAAACATTTAATTGGATAATTATCATACATGACAAAATTTAATTTAATTAGTTTGGTCACTTTGGTGACTAACAAACAATTCTAAAGTACCATAATGTCATGTAGCACGTTCAACATATAATAAAAAAAATGTAATACCAAGCACGCGCCTCATCTTCCTCAGGTGATGCACGCTGGTTTCTACTTTTTTTTTTAAATTCTAACATCTTCTGTCTTTCTTGGATTCTTCTTGTAATTCCTTTCCAGAATCCTCTATTGGCTTGAGCTAACAATAACGACATCCACCATTTACGTATTCGGTGGTCAAAACAATAATGACATCCACCATTTACGTATTTGGTGGTCAAAACAACGAAACAAACTCATGGGAGTTTCTCACTCTAAAACATCCATTCATATTTTGTTTCGGTCAAGCATCTATATTTCGTTTCGGTTAAGCATTGATAATGAGGTTCAAGTCCTTAGAAAACTAATTCTATTAACATCCGAAAATAACTTTCCCATTCCATACATATCAACATCGAAGGTTTGTTTCATTTATGTGTTATTGTTTATGGTGCCATTACAAATACAGAAAACAACCATTCCAAAAAACGAAACAAATCGTTGATGATGGCAGACAACAAATAATGCAACACCGCGACTCTGATACTAATTGTAAGACAATTAATGGATCATACCTGAATCCATGATACTGTTTGTAAGGATTGATTCCCTTTCTTCTTTTCTTTTTTGATTTGTTTCTTCAATGGTTTAGAAACCTCTTTGATAATTATCTTAAACTTACGAACAACCAACCATTATGTTGATTTTTAAAAGAGAGAGGGAAAGAGTTTTGGACCCATTTGAGATCAAGGTTGTAATACTCAATAACCATTATCTTGGGCTCTGTTCACTGGACTTAAATTTATAAGTGACATGGGTCATTAAATTAATCTAACAGTTAGGGGCGGATTTAGAAAATTTTTTGAATGGGGGCAAAATTTTAATAGAGATAAAATTTTATTTTTAATGGGAGCAAAATTTTAATAGGAGTAAAATTTTATTTTTTTATGGGGGCAAAACTTAAAAAAAATAATTTTTTTTAAAGAAATCTATCGGAGGAAGTGGGGGCAAAATCCACCACTGCTAACAGTTATGTGAACAAATTATATAATATATGCAACATATTATACATTCGTTGGATTAAATTTATTGCTTTTCATTATTTTTTCAATTAAGAAGATATTTTTGAATATTAAAACTTAAAGTTTTAAATCACCATATGTTTTCTATATTATATATATTACAGTATAACAAATTATTTACACAGAGACGGCCATTGACGGACAAAGTTGATAGTCCCTTTTTCTAAAGAGGAAAAGGGTCCCAACCGAAAACATGTGACAACTGTTAAGAAGTCCATGATCTGACCTCACCTATCAGGCCTAGAGCCAAACCTCGTGCACTGTCTTCTGGTTAGTTATTTCTTCATTCAACCAAAATAATGCAATAAGTCATGCGACGAATGTGACTCATTTCCACTCCCTGCCTTTCCATGCTTCCGCACTTGGAGATATGACGTTCTAGATACACGCGTGTTACATACTTTAAGGTATTTACGTACATATTTTTTTTTATTTTAAGGTCAGAGCTGAAGAGTTAAGACCTCTAATTTTAGTAAAATAAAATCTATCACTACTAGTTATAAAAAAGATATAAATAAATAAAAAGAAGGCAAATTTTGGCGGCTAAGCTATATATGACGTGCAATTCAGTTGATTTCAGTTATTAAGAAATTCCGAACCAACCGAATTCCGACCCGTAACCTCTTAATATTTACCCCCAGAAAAAGTCAACGGTCACGCCATCTGTTTTGCTTTTCTTCCACGGGAGGGAAGCCACCGTGAACGGCTGTTCGCTTTTAGCTTTTTAGGAAACTTTATGGAAGATATTTTAACTACCTATATGAGAATCTAGAATCTAGAATCTAGAAGTGCGTAAAAACATTTCCTATCTTACTTTTTTTCTTTTGACAAGTAAAACCTTAAAATTTCTACGTTGAAAGAAACGAAACCACAAGGAAAACTGAGTTCTTGCCACCTGTTTTATGTTTTTTTTTTCTTTTTGTTTGCTTATAAATACCTTTGAAAACCAAGGGAATCCAAAGAAGCTGGAGCATAGAGCCCAATACAAGAAACGCTTGTTTCGTAACGTTGTGTTTATAATTTTTTTTCTAATTTGAGACGTTAACCTTTTCATCTGGTCAACGTTGTCTCCTATAAGGATGGGTTTAAGTTTGTCCTCAATTTCAAACTGTGTTTTGATGCATGTGCATGGATTCGATTTTGTCTCCTAATTATTTGGGAGCAATAGGTTCGTTCAATTGGAATCCACCACGTTCTGCTGCTACTTCCGGGAGGAAATCGTCTGCGGTCAGTTTTGGTGGTTTGGGTTTAGGCTCTGCTTTTTGTGTTTCAGTTGGATCGTCGACGAGAGTGATGGGGTCCACCAAATACAACTCCAAGCCCAAGATCGTCGCCGGCGAGTACGGTTACGTTCTTGAAGATGTTCCTCATTTAACCGATTACCTTCCTCATCTTCCCGTGCGTTGGACGTTTCTCATCTTTTTCCTTGTCGTTGATCATTTGCTGTTTTATTACTTATTTGATTGAAATTTGTTGTTTTTGATTTGCTTCGCAGACTTACCCTAATCCTTTGCAAGATAATCCTGCTTACTCGGTTGTTAAGTAAGTTCGTTTTGTTTTGATCTTTTGGTTCAGCTTTTTGTTTATTTATATTAGTTGATATTAACTCTACTGCTTCTAATTTTATTATTTTCCAGACAATACTTTGTGCATGTGGACGATACAGTTCCACAAAAGGTTAGTCTTTCACCATGGAATGGCTCTGTTTTTGTTTTTTCTTTCCATTCTTCTCCATTTAATGGATAAAAGAAGAACTTGGGTTCTCACTTGTTGGACAGATGATGCTTGTTTGCTCTATAATCATTTTCGTTTTGTTTTCAGATTGTGGTTCACAAGGACAGTCCTAGAGGGATACATTTCCGACGTGCTGGACCTCGTCAGAAGGTATGTTTTTTTCTGGCAAGATATGAAATGAAATGATCATCTTTTTTAATAGGGATGTCTTGCAGGTGTATTTTGAGTCGGATGAAGTTCGTGCTTGTATTGTGACATGTGGGGGTCTTTGTCCTGGACTCAACACCGTGATTAGAGAACTAGTGTGTGGATTATACCATATGTATGGCGTTAAGAAAGTTCTGGGTATTGATGTAAGTGATCCTTGTATCTTTTCGTTTTTCATTTGGTCCGTGTTCTTATTATGATTCCCAGACGGATGGCATCAAATTAAAGAAGTGCTGTTCTTACAGTTTTCTGCAAATTTTAGTTACTGCTTTTCCGTGGTTTTTGAATAGTTAAAATATCTTTGGCCTGTCAACTTCAAGGGTGGAACTTTCAGTTGTTTACGTTATCCACTTTGATTAAATTTCTTTTCATTTGTGAAGAACATCATAATCAAATTGCCCAACAACTGACAATTTAGTGGAATCTGTAGGGTGGATACAGAGGTTTCTATGCTCGGAACACAATTCCTCTGACACCTAAGGTTGTGAACGATATTCATAAACGAGGTGGAACCGTCCTTGGGACTTCACGAGGTGGCCATGATACTGTAAAAATAGTTGACAGCATTCAGGACAGAGGAATTAATCAGGTTTATAGAATACACCACTTGATGCTGGAACAAGCGATAGCTGTCCACGTAATGAATATTGATTTCTGGTTCTTTTGCATGTTAGGTCTATGTAATTGGTGGAGATGGAACCCAAAAGGGGGTATCGGTGATCTTTGAGGTAATTTCATTCCTGGGATCTTTGAAAATGAGTAGATCATGCATTTACTTAAAATGAAACCTTAAATTTTTTAATCTTGCAGGAAGTTAGAAGAAGAGGTCTCAAAGTAGCTGTTGTTGGAATCCCTAAAACCATTGATAATGACATTCCGGTAATTTGCTTGTCTTGATAAATTTCTGAGATATTTACTAGTTAAACCACTGGGGAGTGCACCTTATCTCCCAAAGCTGTTGGACATAACACATCACTTGTTAACTGCTATTAACTTCTTTTTGCAACTATAGGTTATTGACAGGTCCTTCGGCTTTGACACTGCTGTTGAGGAGGCACAACGTGCTATTAATGCAGCGCATGTTGAAGCTGAAAGTATTGAAAATGGTATCGGCCTTGTGAAGTTAATGGGTCGCTATAGTGGTAAGCTTGTACTCTTATGTTGAAGTCATCAATCATAATATTCCCAAACATTTAATCTGTCTGGAGAAAGGGCAGACGCCTAGTTTTGTTTCATGCAAGAATTCGAGTAATTTTTCTTCAGATCCACAACTCTGATGCTTTATGCTGTGACTTGATAGTTGTTGACAACTTGACATGTTAAGCCTTTTATGACTTTCTCTTGCAACTAAAGTGCTTGTTCGTCTTGGAGCAGGCTTCAAATTTTGTTATCCCTGCCATCTTCATTGACTTTACCAAGTTTCAATGATCCGTGATATGTTGTCATAATTTCTGTTGCATTAAGAAAATCTGACGAAACCATTAACCATGGTGCAGGGTTTATTGCTATGTATGCAACTCTTGCAAGTCGAGATGTAGATTGTTGCTTGATTCCGGAGTCACCCTTTTATTTAGAAGGGGAAGGTGGACTTTTTGAATTCATTGAGAAACGACTTAAAGAAAGTGGGCATATGGTGATAGTAATAGCAGAAGGTGCTGGGCAGGAGCTGCTGTCTGAGAGCATTCATTCAATGACCAAGCAGGATGCTTCTGGAAACAAGCTTCTTCAAGATGTTGGACTGTGGCTATCGCAGAAAATCAAGGTGATTCTAAGTGAAAATGCTTCTGCCTTGCGCAGAACAATATGAGAGAGCACGTCACTTTAAAGATACAAGGCTTGAACTATTCACCTGCACAAGACCAAGTTCTAAACATCCAATGTCTTTCTGATAGGTCAAGTATGTTCTAATAAATTGATTGGCTTGTGTGCTTTTGCAGGACTATTTCTCAAAGCGAAAAAAGATGCCTATAAACCTGAAATATATAGGTAGATATGTGCTTCTAATTTTTCTTAATCTCCAATACGTGCAACTAAAGCCTTTCTCAGGCTAGTGTACTTAGATC
Organism: Erythroxylum subrotundum; assembly: GCA_027563845.1. Classification (NCBI taxonomy): domain Eukaryota; kingdom Viridiplantae; phylum Streptophyta; class Magnoliopsida; order Malpighiales; family Erythroxylaceae; genus Erythroxylum; species Erythroxylum subrotundum. The sequence continues at coordinate 2,973,553 of JAOQMQ010000008.1, forward strand.
TGGATGGATTATATTTTCCTGCAGATCCAACCTATATGATCCGCGCTGTTCCAAGCAATGCATCTGACAATGTGTATTGCACCCTTCTTGCTCAAAGTGCTGTCCATGGAGCAATGGCTGGTTATACAGGGTTTACAAGCGGTCTTGTAAATGGAAGACAAACATATATACCCTTCTATGTAAGTGTTTGAATTTTCTTCTTCTAGAATTAGCACTCAACCAAGATCCTTTTTTGGCCTTCAATTGGTGTGTGTTTCATATTGATTTGAGGCCATCACAAGCTCATTGGAAACTTCTTGTATGAAACTAGTTTACAAAGTTGAAAATTTCTTTATTGTCACTGTCTGTGGATGACTGGCTTGCAGAGGATCACTGAGAAACAAAACAAGGTGGTCATAACAGATAGGATGTGGGCTAGGCTGCTGTCATCTACAAACCAACCTAGCTTTTTGAGCGCTAAAGATGTCATGGAGGAGAAGAAAGAGGACGCCATTAAAGTGAAGAAGGAAGGAGGACCAACTAGTCAAATGTTAGAAGATGGAAACACTGGGAGCGAAGTTTTGTCCATAAAAGAGGTCAGCTGCAAATGATTGAGATTGAAACAGTGATGTCCTCTGGACTTGCAGATTTTGTTACTCATTAGTTATATGGAGGTTGATTTCTTACTTCAGCTTATACGGTGGATTAGGGAAGGAAGTAATATTATAAGAGTACGACGCTTCCTGAAGTAAATAACAAGGTTGAATGAAAAAGAAAATTCAGCTTTTATACGCTGAATTGTTTTGTACTGTACAAGAAATTGTTGTGTTAAAATTTAAAAGCATACTCTCTCTGTGGTTGTACAACTTATCCTTATTCTGGTTATGTATGGAAAGTATGAAGATTTTCCGACAGTAATAATGTGTATATATAGTACTATGTTGTTCTGGAAAAAAGCCATGAATGAGCTGTGAAACAGTGAAAGTATCAATTTTGCCTGTTTCCATTTTCCAGGTTGCCTGTAACATTTGTTCGTTAGTCTGTTCTGTTCTTTTTTGTTGTTTATCTTTTTGCAGACGGATGTTCAAGTCGTACAGAAACGTGGATCCAGAAGAACTGGTTCGAGTCAAAGATGGTTCAACTTGGGCATTTGTTGCCAAATTCCCAACAAGGGCCGTAAGCATTCATTCTAGAAACAATAAACCTTTGACTAAACGAAGCCTTCCTCAGAAAGTGAAAGGTCTAAAGACCAATTGTTCAACGACGGCATTTCAAAACCTGCAGCGAAATTCCAAACCTCCGGCGAATCTGCTTCGATCTTTTTCTGTCTTTTGTTGAATTTTTTCATCTGTCGACAGATATTCTTTTTTGTTTCATCTCCGTGAAACACACGACATAGAATTAATTATACTGGTTGCTGTGTACAAATATGATACTTGTGTAACAAAGTACTGAATCTATGTACGTATAAACATCAGATGAATGTATCAGAAGCGATAGGTAAAATATTTGAAAAAAAATGATGTTTTACAGCTCGGTCCTGTAAGATTTCAGCATACTTGCGTCAAATCTAACATAAACCAGAAAGTTCACATCAAGTCATTACCTTAGCCAATCTATGGCCTACCATGCAAGAATCTACCTTCATAACTAACACCTACCATGCAAGAATCTACCTTCATAACTAACACAATTTATTGAAACGTAGGCCAGTGTGTCCTCTAGTTTTGTTTTATGGGATGAAGTACATAGGATTCGGTAGCTTGAAGGATCTTTCTGCCGCTGGATAACCCAACAAATCACTCCACTGATCACCAGAGTTTCCATGAATCTTGTAGCCTTCTTTCCTCAACTCTGCCCTCTTCCTAGCTTTGAAGACTATTGCGGGGTCTTCCTCACCTTCACCCCTATTCAGTGTAAATAAAAAACCATTGTCAAAAGCTAAGGTTTAGGCATTGCTGATGATGTCAAAACATAGTCTAGGGAAGAAGTTTTGTATCATCACCTGAGAATTAGCCTGTCCCAACCACAGTATCCAACAGATAATAGATTGCTGACAGTGGCATTCTTTTTACTTTCATCCCTCCCAGTCAATAAAAATATAGTGAAACCCCGCCTTTTCAAGTACTTGTAGAGCTTCAGACTCGCTGGTAAAGCTGGTGCTTGGGTTGATTCCACCCACTCTTTGAAAGAGAAGTCGTTCGCACGTTTTGATCTATTGTCCAAAACCAGGTTAAAAGTGCTTATGAAAATTCATGGGAAGTAATTAAGTAACAATGAAATGCAAGGGCTAGAGAAATGTCTCACTTACTCGTATCCATGACGTTGGAAGTGTGCCTTGTTGGAAATGAGAGTCTCGTCGATGTCAAAAACCCAAGCGTCCTTCCCATCGGAGCCAATGTTAATGGTCTCAGCGAAGGCTATGGAGTCCATAGCAACGACCATAGAGTCGGAGAGGTACTTTGAGCCATTAATGTAGTCCTGAACGTAGCTGGAGCATCGGGGAATAGCTGCATTCCAGTAACCAGCGTTGTTGGTTTCAACAGAAAGCCTCCAGCTATCGCAGTAGAGATTGTCATCATCTATGCCGCTAGGCATTTGAATGAAGGCTTGAGAAATGGCGGTAGGCATGAGGAGGCATAGGAAGAGGAAAACGAAAACAAGCGATGAGAGGAGCTGTGATTGAGAAGAGGCCATTTGAGAGTGTAATGCTAGAGGATGTGGGTAGAGCTTTGGTAAGGGGGCTTGGTATTTATAGGGCGCATCCGGAAGGACCGGAACATCTGCTCGGTTAACTTCACCTTTTTTAAATTATATTTGATTAAATTTTATACAAATTTAATGTTAATGTTATTACAACGTGTTGATTTGTCTTTTTTGTTATTCTTTTTAATGTAAATCCATGTGATAGTTTGTCTCTGTCGGTCCGTCCTTGTCATAAATGAAATAGAAGATCAAAAAGATTCTCCATAAAGATTACCAAGTTAAAAAAACTCATTTAATCAGCCTACTTAGTACTTACTATGAAACCAATTAGACTTTCGAGACCGAGCAGGTGTGGACTGTTTAAGACTACATTATACACCTTTTTTTTCTCTCTCCCTCTCACCCAGGAACTATCTTACAAGGTTTTTAATCACATAAAAATATCTTTAAGCCATCCACATTTAGATTAATTTTCGTTCGAATTAGATAGATTTTTTGTGGGAAGTAAAATTTTGACTCTAAATTTTAAACGACCGCATAAATAAGAGCGGTTTGAATTTACAACCTCACTTAAGTCAAAAAAGTCATTTACCAACTTACCTACACGGTAAGATTTACATTATATTTTATTTATACTTTGCAACAGGTTAGCGAGCCATAGTGATCTGATCCCTTGTATCAATCGGTAATGGTACTTTTTTTTTAAACTTTGGATCGAGATTTGAGAGACGGGCCTGGCTTCAGAAAGGTGCGTCACGCGTTGCTATTGGCGTTAAATTATTACGCGGTGCAGCATCTCGAGAATTGCATTGGGAGCGTATGCGTTTTTATTGGTTATGTACGAAAGCCGATGAGTAATGTTTAATTCATTGTTCAAGCATGCCATTCCAGATATTGTTATTTCCTAACTAGTCTGTTTACCACGTGTTCAAAATTGATATATAAAATCATAATATTACATACTTGATTCAGATTATGTCATTTAGTGAAAAGAGATTGAGATAATTCACTACTTTTTTTATTTAAAATTAATTTCTCTCTCTGCACTTTCTTGCAATAACCTTAATTATTAGAGATGACCAATTTATATATTTATAACTTTTAATTTAATATTGATGACCAAAATAAATAATTAAGTTTTATTCTACCATTAAATAAGAAATATAGGCTAACTATAACTCTTATTATATTAACAATGATATATACATGTGTATATATACATATAGAATGTTGTCATTAATGAGGCCATATTCTAATATTTTTTCGCTTGGTTTGATGCTTCAAACTTTATTTACATTAAATTTTAATAATGTAAATAAAGTTTACAATGCATGGAAATCACCGATTATGGAGTGATTTTCAACATGACGCTAATTAGAGAATAAGTTTATTAAACCAATATGATATAAGAAATTCATTTGAAATTTTACTTTTATGTTAAAAAAATTCTCATTATAATGATGAATGATCTTCGGCATTAGAGTAAACCAAAATGACGTCTTATATCAGAATTATTATCTTTTAGTACTAATTATGACTTCAGGTCTTACACTTCAGTGAGACTTTAATTAGGTATTGATAATAAAGTACTACTTATGATATATCATAGTTAATAATAACTTAATTGATAATTATTAGATGTAACATAATCTATATGGATTAATTTGAGTGACCAATATATAATTTATTATTCTAAAGCGATTAAGAGAATGTTTCGTTGTTCTCAAATAGTATTGATTCGAGAAATCCTTTGAATGATAATTTGAAATAGTTTTCAATTTGATTAATAAAATCAATTATTAATGGTAAAGTACTAATATGATTATACTCTAATAAAGCAAATATTAACTTTATATTTTATGTCCAATAGAAATATTGTATGATAAAATAATTAAATTAAACAGAAAAATTATGCATGAAAAGATTAGTCAAAATTATTTTAACATTCTTAATAATTGGGTGATTATAACGAGAGAAACAAGTAATTTAATTAAGTTAAACTTAATTTTAAAGTTTGGTAGACTTTAAAGGTTAAATATAAGATATTTAATAAATAAGTATGAATATGAGATATTGAATTTTATTTGAACTAAATGATATTTAATTAAAATTAATTAAATTTTAATTAAAAATATAATTATAATTAAATTAAATTACCTAAGAATTGGAGTTCTATTATAAATAGATTTAGGCTTTAAAGGAATTAGTCCTCCTACCCATCGCCTCTTTATATAGGCCCTGTTTGGCAATCAGCTGATTGCATTAGCTGTTAGCTGATTCTATGATTATATCAGTTGATTTGACCAGCTGATTATATTAGCTGTTTGTCATTTGATGTTTGGTAAAATTAGCTGTTTAGGTGTAAAATGACTTATGAGGACATAACTTAAAAAAAATTATAAAGGTATGAATATTATATATCTTAGTATTTCGATCAATATTTTTATAAGAATTTAGATTTTAGATATTAAATTCTACAAAAATTAAGTTTATAACTCTAACAAAAAACATAGATAATAATAATAATAATAATAATAATAATAATACATGAAAATAAAA
>JAOQMQ010000008.1:2983347-2998785 GCA_027563845.1 Erythroxylum subrotundum
ATGATTCAACACATTATCGTCAACCCACTGTCTAATAAAACCACATACCTGTCTATGCATCAGAGCCCATTCTTCACCCGATTTATCATTAGGCTTTTCAGTGGCAAATACTGGTAAGTGAAAATTCTTCGCATAAAGCAAATCCTCCATCTTGCCCTTCCAAAGAGCATAATTGGCGCCATTCAAAGTAACCATCTTACTAGTGTTGACAACTTTCATTGTTCACCACAACCACAAATATCCCAAACTAAAAGCTCTGATATCACTTGTTGGGGAAGGGGGTGTCGGTCACGCAGCGGCAATAAACCAGAACTAATAAATCTTTCCCTGTGTGAACAACCACAACTAATCCAATAAATAGCAGCCAACAAAGTCACCAATACGCACAAAATTAAGCAGCAAGAAATAAATAACACAGGCAATTTTTACGTGAAAAACCTCCCTCAATGTGAGAAAGGAAAAATCACGGGACCTAGTCCAGTAAAGAAAAACTCCACTATCATCAATCAAATTACAGAGTTTTTCACCTCTAGATATAACTAGAGTCACCACTCAACTCAAAATACAACAATAATCATCAACAAGATGAAAGAATCAAAGAGTTGAGAACAATATCACCCTTAAAATGACAGCAACTTCGACTGAAGATCAGGGCACCTTGGAGACCTCCAAATCCAATCTCCACCGTTCAGAATAAAGAACAACGAGAGAGGAACCTCTAGTTAAAATTTTAGGTCGATCCGACAAGAAATCACCATGCGATTGAAGGTTGGAAGATTACTGCGCAAAGCTGGAAAAAAAACGAAAAATTTCTTCTTTCTCTCTCCCTTCTCTTCCGACTGAAACTAACTCTCTTCTTTTTTTTTTTCTTTAGGGTTTAAAATACCCTTTTATATGTTAGGCTTTGGGCTCCACTTAGGAGTGACCCAAAACCCAACACATAGTGGATATGATCTGCTTACTAGATGTCTCCAGTCGAACCAAATTAAATAATGACATCTCCAGTCTTCTCCTCAGATGATTGTAGTCTTGATTTTATAGTGACTTTGATTTTTTTTTCAACGGATAACTAATGTAATTATCCTTTGTCACTGTCAATTCCCTCAGCCATCTGAAGAGATTGATGAATTCCCTCAGTTTTCATGGTACCAAAGCCAATACACAAATAAAAATTTTCGTCTCCCTTCCCTCATGGCCATCTTTGAATCTGACATTACTTCTTCCTCTCCTTCTTCTTCTCCCTCCCCCTCTATTCTTTTTGTCCCTAATATCTGAAATTACATACCTACAACCCTACCTCACATGGCGATTGGGGGCGCGACCGCTGTAACAATTACAGAGGAAATCTTATTATTGTAGTTTTTTTGGTAGGTGTGGTAATCAGGGAAGAGGTAATTATCGGCCTCCCAGCAATTCCTTCTCATGGCAGCTAGGGTATTCTTCTTCAAATCCTGCCTTCACTCCATCTTTACTTGGCGAATCTCCTCCGCAGTGTGAGTTTTGTGACGAATACTACCACACAACACGTCATTGCCCCAAATTTAATAATTCTCCATATGCTGGATTTCACTCTAAAGATCACGCTGACTTATCCTCTCAATCTTCGATATCTTCTCCTACTGTATGGCTTCATGACACTGGTGCTAGCCATCATATGACTAACTCCACATCCAACTTGGATACCTTCTCCTCTTATAATGACCAAGGTACGGTGTAGATTGGCAATGGTCAACGTCTACCAATTACTCATGTTGGTAGGAGAACTATTTGTGGTAATAATGTTGTTTTTCCTTTATAAAATGTGCTAGTTGTTCCTCCACTAACCAAAAACTTAATCTTGGTTAAACAATTCTCAACTGTAGTACTGTAGAGTAGAATTTAGCACAACACTATGCGCTGATGTCAGCGTGCATGAAACAGGAGTGCGCGTGCGTTGCACGAATGCGACAAATGCGCCTGATGTATCTATCGTATGCACAGCACATGCCCCATGCGCATACACACGTGTTCATCATTGAACGCACCGACACGTGTCCAAATCCCTACGATCCACGTGTAAGGCTGGATGCAGCGTGTGCCGCGCATGCGTCAGCAATTCCACTCTCGTGTGAGAGCTCGTCGCGTGAGGCACATGCATTGCACGCGCCAGGCACATCCCTCAGCGTGTGGTGCAAGTTGGTAGCATGTGATTGGCGTATGCAATGCACTCACCCTCCGTACCACCGCTTCTCTTGTTACTGTGTAGCACCATCCGACGCATGCAACGCACACATCCGACGGGAAGGGCAATTTTTGCCATCCTCGGACTCCTTTTTTGCTCTTTTTGGCTCGTTTTTGACTCGTTTTCATAGATAGCCTTATGTATACCACTTTTACATAATTATATACGTAAAAAAACTAGAAAACGAATCAAAAATTGAAGATAATCATAATGAATGGAAATCGAAAAACCTTCGTTTTCGGCAACTCGATCACGTAACCGCTCTGATATCGCATGTAACACGTAGGATAGACCTTATTACGTATCCCAGATCGTTCATAAAAGGATAAAAACAAAGGAAATGTAGAATAGCTGATTTCGGTTCCATTCGATGTTCTGAAGTAGTTTCCAATGCCAAAACGAGCTCCAATCTCCCCAGGACTTGTGCGGAAGTTGATCATCGATACTCGATTAACGTCTTTCTTTAGTTTCCTTAAGGCGTAAGCACTCCTAACGGGTCACATGATCAGTATGCTTAAGAATTACATAAGTAACTGAAGAAGACCTTAACCTTTATATGTAGCTTCCATATCGAGCTTTCCCATCACAAGCCTGATATGGGTCCGATCTACCGTAATTGGGATCCATTTTTCTCCCAAATTTTTACTTATTTAATCCAGATCATTTATTGGACCACTTTATTACCTTTGTTATGATCGAATTACGTAAATTAACTGATAAGTTATTAAAAACCTGAAAATACCGATAAGTTATTAGAAATTCGAAAATATAATTAATAGTTGTCCAATTTATAACAAAGGACAAAAATGTCCTACATCTCATTGTAAGCTACGAACCAATCTTGGTGTAGTTTTCCCAAATCCTACACCAGATTTAGGGGGATCATAGATAGATACGATTAAGATAAACATTAGATGGATACAGTTAAGATAAGCATGTGTATGTTAGCAGGACTTTATATATCTCTAATTATCCTTTGTGACTATCAATATCCTTTGTCACTGTCAATTATATATACGGATAAATCCATCTGAGGAGATCGACGAATTCCCTCAGTTTTCAGCTTCACGTGGCATCATTCCAAATTCAATAACAATGCCGCATGAAGTACGTCGTTGTGTGTTTGTAATTTCATGGCACATGTGACACAAAACTCCTTTTTATATTGCAAAGATAAAATCATAGTGGAGTTGTTAATAATTTTTAAAGTTGAGTATCGGAGTTGAAATTTGATGTTTTAAACCCTTCATTGTATAGCATTTTTATACAAGGAAAATGCTAGAAAAAAGGAGGAAGGAGAAAATAACACAAACTTCAAAGAAGCACTGTCCTTTTTCCCTCAACTGTACAATTTTGTGTGTAATGCATAAAACATTTTTCTTACAAGAAGTAGCTCTGTAATATATAATGTGTTAAGAAAAAGTACAAAACCAATCAAAACAACGAAAGAACCAAAAAAGGGGAAATCAACTACCAAAATCAGCCAAGACAGGCCTCCCAAACCAAGATCAGATGTCACTCTCGCTCCCAGCAAAGGAACAAAAATCATTAGGTGTATAGGAAAACCATCAGTAGCAGCATTAGTAAAATTAAACAGCATTGCTCAAACCAACAACTAATTGGTCGTCATGGCAGGATCAGAAACAGGCCAGGTTCTAAGAAAAGGCGTCTTCTTCGCAATGGCAAAGCTCCTTCCTCAGTTTGCTCGAGAAAAGCCTGCAAGCATCCATGCTAAGATCAATGGCAGCTGAAAGTGCCACAAACAAAGCTGCATCAGCCATGCAAGTTACATGTTGCATCCCTATTTGCACCACAGGTTTACTAACTTTGCCTTCACCTTCCACTGTTGAACCCATCACGAAACCCTTTACCGGGGATCTCGAGTTCAACGCAGAATCCCTCATTATCCTACTATCTATGCAAAATTGTCCACCGCTCTTGACACTCATTGTACCTTCAGCAATGGGGATTCCATTACTAAGTCCATTATCGGTAACGAGGTCGAACCTGTAGCCCAAGCCATCCATAGGGCTTCTCTCTCGCCATGCCTCTAGGCGACCCCATGGTTTCCAGCTGCTGACAGAGAATCCATGAGGCCGAAGAATTAGCCATGAACCAGGGTTTGATCGAGACACGCGATCAGCTCCTGGTGAAGGGACAAATGGGGTGATCATGGAAGCAGCTGCAACAGGAGAGCCTGAGAGGTCATATATCATAACCATCCATCCTTTCCGTTCCCTTCCTGCTCTTTCTTTCTCACTGGAAAATGTTCCCCCCCATCCTCTGCTTTTGTTGCGATTGATATCCGACGGCAGAGACCTGATTTTACAGTGGAAATTACAGTTAGTAACTGAAATCCGAAAGGAAAAGTATAGAGTCAATCAAAGAAAATCGACAATCACAAGCCAACAACAGTGGATACTATAATCCATGCACTGATATAGCTAGAGCCTCGGAATCAACAAATCAAGTAATTATTCAGTGGAAAAGAGATATATTTGATAAGAAGAAGACTGAAGTTGACCCCAGCATGGATATTGACTCTAGACCCAGCACACTTTAGCAAACAAACGGATTTCGCACTAAAATGAACCGAGGAAAAAAAGGGAAAACTGAAAAGGGAAAACGGTAAAAACAAAAAGAGAGGGAAAAAAAGGTTTGTTACCGAGTTCTTGAGTTGCGCTGTGCGCTAAACTTGCAACTGAAAACGGGTTGTCGTATATTCCCTTGAATCTGGAAGACAACCGGGCTACACTCCGGTTCACCACCGAACTGAAACACAAAACGAGGGTCCGGTTCATATCGTACCACGAGATGTAACCGAGCCGTCGGTTTACCCTGTTGGCTCCCAAGCTTTAACCACCCATTTTGAAACACCACGGACTTGGGCTCAGCGTTCTTCAAATTAACATTAACCCGAACCCGACCGAGGAGCTTCCCACCGCTGACTCCACAAGTACTTCCCATCCTCCCAGTGTACACAGATACATGGAGCGTGACGGGCTTGCTGGAGAGACGACGGAGGACGGTGGCGTCGAGGTGGAAACCGGCGGCGGAAGTTGCAGAGTCGGGAGCAAAATCACCACTGTTGGAACATAGAGGCAAAAGGGCAGTTTGAGAAGGGAACCCTTTGATGCGTAATTTGCAGAAACATGGAGTTGTCGAGGGGTGGACGCCGGAGCCAGCGGGTTTGGTGGCCAAAGGCAGTTTCAGAGCAAGTGATTCGATGATCAAGCGAACAAATGGACAAGGATCCATGTGCCAAATCTTTCTCTCTCTCTCTCTCTCGGAATCTGATCTCACTTGTTGTTATTGGTAATGCCTTGGAGTATTAACTAAAGACTTGAGCTCGAAATGTACGTCAGTTAGAGAGAGCTCCAGCTTCGAGAACATCTATGGTAGTAGATTATCTAATACCCATGTCGGCTGAACCGGATTTTAAACGTATCATGAAATCGGCCACTTCTGTTATAAGCTGTTTCTGCGTTGTTTAGTGGGACCATTTTCTCTCTTTCCTTTATTTATGAATAATATTAACCAAACAAACAAAACCGGAATAGCTGATGTAATGACCACGAGTTCTCGTGATTCGTGTTTTACAAGGCTGTAGGCTTTGCAGACAGGTGCAAGATGTATCAACGAGACGATAAATTAGTGATAAAAAGTTAAATCTCGTGGGATAGGAGATGGTCCCACTAAGGTGGGGTTAATACTTAATACAGCTAGATGAAAGCTGTCATCACGTTGTACATGGTCCTTATTAGAGTTTTGATTGGGTCGGCATTTTAATATCCTTAACATACATAAATATGATACCAACGTGGCATGTTGTTTTGGCGCAGTTCCTGTGACGGCGCTGATTGATTCGCTCGCTAATTCGAGATATTTTAAAAATTAATGTACAAATGTGGTAACAAAGAGGATTCACATATCTAAGAGCCCTTGGTTGAAAAATAAAACAAATGTATAATAACATATGATTGAAAGAAACTCTTTAAATAATTTTAAATATTATATTTTGGATTCAATTTGCATATTTTTTTAAAAAATTAAGTACTATCATTTTTAAAATTTTGTGAATTGAGGCTTTAAAATGTTTATTTTATAGAAACACCCGTCTAAAACATCATCTCTGCTGAGTAGGAGTAAAGTTGCATACTATTGAATTTCTTTAAATCGAATGCCTAACACGCAATTATATAAAGACTTGAAAATTTATTCATTACAATTAAAAAATCGTAAGATAACACTAATTGATCTAAAATAAAATGCTCTTATTATAAATTACTTAATTAACCATATAAAAATATAACTTTACAATTCACATTATTATAAAAACTTTTCTTAATTATATAAAATGAAATAAAGAAAAGTTAGTAACGTAGTCACGAGTGAATTATTTTGAATATCCTGAGTAAAATATCAAATATATCTCAATTTTTTATAATATTAAATATTTTCACTTATAAAAATGCACATATATATATTAGTATATTTTTAAATTTTTATTTATAATTTTTACTTAATAATTTGTAGGTGTGTCAAGAATAATTTAACACAATTTGATAAAAATTTTAAAAAGTATAGTGAAAAGTTTATTTTTATGCTATTGTACTAATTGAAAGTTTTTAAATTAAAATTTTATAATATTAAAAGAATGTTCTGAACATGATAATTAAATTAATTTCAACATTCTTAAATTCTATAATTATTAGTGTTATATATTAATATATTATTTGTAAGATATGGTATGTAATATTATAGAGTAAAAATTGTGGTATAAATAATAAATTGCTAAAAATACAATATTTCTAATAATTTACTTTTAAAATATATGTTAAGGTAGATAAACTGCATTTAATAAAGGTTCGTGAGTCAAACTTTACTGTTCTTCTTCCCGGCGAAATTTTTCCTCGCGATAAGCATGATTGACATTGTTAGTAGGTCAAATAGCATGATTTTAGACTCTTCCCTTTTCCTTGCTTTACATGATCTTAATGGTTGAAAGAAGGAAAAAGGACAGGAACTTTTTGCCTCTTCTCTCTAGACCTTTATCGTCTTAATAACCATCGTCGACCTTTTACTATCTATCGAGATAAAGGAGACGAAGAAGAGGAAGACTGAAGTGGAGACCATACAATGAAGTCGGTCCCCTTACACTTTAAAATCTTTTGACAGGATCGTGGGGCGCAAGCGTGTAGCTGTAACCATGTCCGGTTCAAAACCATCATGTTTGTTTCACTCCCAAGCTACCATACCCACAAAAAAGTTACGCCTTTAGTACCACTTTCACGGCCGGTAAATAATTAAGAGTGATTGTCTATTAAAGAACATGAATGGCTAAAAGAAAAAGAAAAAGTAAAAAGTCGATGGTTAAGACTTGATAAACTCCTTAACCAGTAACCTTGCGACTCCTCTATAGCCGTTGATCATTGGCTATACTTTACTTCATTAGACTCATGGGACAATTCGAGTATGACAGATCAGTTTTTTCCTATAAAACCTGTTAGGATGCTACAGCCCTACTTGCAGGTCTTTTGGTGGGGTTAAGGCGTTGCTGGAAAGGAGTATGCAAGAGGCAAATGAGGAAAGGCAAACGAACAGTAGTTCTCGTTAGCTCACTGTCTGTTTAGGACAATAATATTAATGATGAATTGGCTCTTCTTTGACTATTCTCTTCAAGTGCTTTTGTACATTCCCAGTGAGGTGGGGAAAATCCAAAATGTTCTACTTTTTGATTCGTTCCAAGGCAGGATCATGCATAGAAATCTAATGTTCTGATCTTTTGTCTTCCTGAAAATGAAATGGTTAATTGCATGCCCTGGTTGGCAGTCTAAGACTCATCAATACCTTCACCTGTAAGCATCCTAGGTAAGAAACGAGGGCATTACCTCAGCCTGAGATCAGAACGAACCAGGTAAATCATGGTCTTGGATCTGATGATTGAGTATTTGGTGATCTCTCTACGTAACAAGTGGAACCCGCTTGGCTAATTATGCCTCTAATCATGATCCACAAACTTGGCACTGATTTTTAGTGCAAGCAAACAAAGATTATGAGCTGTTCAAACCTGGATTATGATTGCAGATTTAGCCATTTAGGACCACCTAACCATGCACGCCGTGGCCCTTTCATGACCGTCTCTTCATTGCAAGGTGGATAGAACATTTCGAAATTTTCTCCGACCCTTCGCATTCTTTTCAGAATTCACAGGTTTCAATCCCATTTTCTCAATACAACTTTTGCTTTAAGAAGTTGCTCAACTATAGTATGGAAGATGCGCTAAGATTTGAATCTGTCCAATTTTTTTTGGAAACTTCACCTTAAAATGTAAATTTATTTCCTATAAAATTACTTGAGTTAATTTTTTTATTTTAAATTAATTAATGAAATAATTTGCTCAGACTACTAATATTATATTATTACTTGTTTAGAAGAGTTTTAATAAAAACTCAAAAATAACAATTAAATTTTTTAATAAAAAATCTGTTATCCCATCATCAACTTCCAAAAGCTTGAACAATAAATAATCATAAAATAAAATTTTGTTAAATGGCGTGGTAGTTTTTTTAATTATAATTGGGAAATTTATAATAAATATTATATAAGAGATTAAAATAAATTTATTTAATCAAGATAAAGTTTTATTTAATATATAATTACTCGCAATGACAAAAATATAAATATATTAAATTTACCGACGGAATCTCCAAAGTTTCTACCTAAAATTTCCATAGGTAACTCTTGCTTTTCTTGTAGTGATTGACACTAACAATAAAAATATTTATTTATTTTTAAAAATAAAATAAAAACAGAAAAAAAATATCAACAACAATAACATCCAATAGGAATCTTGCTAATACGAGAAATTTGGAGAGTAGGGATGGCAATGAGCTGACCCATAAGCCTAAATTCATGTATTTTCAATAGTTCGACCTATCGACAAAATCAAGCCTAGATCAGTTCGATGTCTAATTTTTAAGCAAAACGATGTCATTTTGTTTAGAAAAGTCAAGTTTCGAGTAGGCCTAGGCCTAGGCAACCTAGATCCAGACTCAATTAAAAAAAAAGACGTTATTTTACACTTTTAATTTTAAAAAAATATTTTAAAAATTAGCAAGACCGACCCATTATTATCCCTATTAAAAAAGATTAATAATACGTAGTCTTATCCTTAATTACTAAAAAAGTTGTTTCTAAATAACTCATACAAAGCCAGAGAAAGAAAAACACAGAAATCCTAACAATGAGCTCACTCAACAATCTTGTGCACCTGTCAGTTTGATCCATCTAAAGTTTTAAAAATAAATCCAAAAAGTAAAGGGCTCTTAAGCCCAATTACTTCACCCCCTTTCCAAGTCAGAGAATTCCGAAGACCACTACAAATAAAAACCGAACAGGAAACTTCCAGGTGCGACCAGCCGTTTACGCGATTCCTTTCTATTAAAACGTGAAAAAGGAGACTTAAATTGGAATCCCGAAGACATCCATTGTTTTCAACACAACCAGCGATTGTAGCTTCGCTAAAGTTCGGGTCTCTGTGTTTGTGTTTCTGTCACCATGTCTTCTCCGGCTGAGTAAGTAATCCTCGAACCCATCTTCCCAGATTCGTTTATATTTCTTATGTTTATGTTTGGAAAATGTCTTGAACCTTATCTACTAACTTTAGTACAAGGACTTGTGTTAAGCTTTTTGATTTTTAAAGTTCTGTTGTTGAATTAATTGTCAGATTTTACCAATCTCTGCCACCTATAAGCAAGGCTTATGGAACCTTGTGCCTCGCTTTCACTACCGCATATCAACTTGGAATTATTGATTGGCAACTTATCGCCCTCAGCTACAAACTTGCTTTCTCTCATTTTCAGGTTTGGGTTCAATTGTTCCTGGATCTATCTGTTTTGCAGTTGAAGTATTTTATTGTTCGTTATTGGTAATGTACTTGCGTTCTGTAGAGAATTTTGTGTATAGAGATGGACTTTTCTTGCTATTAGCAACCGTGTTTCAATGTTGTTGGTCACTTGTCGAATTGTAGATTCTGTTTGCTTCTTAAGACTGTTAATTGGGGTGAGGTTATATCTATTTATTGTTCTTGACATAATATTGGCAACTTTTTAGACTCGTAATTTTTTCTCTATTCATGTGCGTTTGGTAACCTCAGATTGCTGGGATTGTATGTATTTTTAATGAAAGCAAACTCAGGCTCTCAGTTTGTAAAGCTGACCAACCTCGTCTCTGAAGTTGTTCCAGTGTGTCTGAGTTTATTGATATTGGTGCTGGCACTCTGGCAGTCTGCCTTATAATGATGGGGGTTGGTCTTCATTGATCATAAATGTAAGGAACATGTCATGTTCCCGTTACCTTATGCCTACCCCGTTCTATGAGCATCCATCCATCGGACAAAGAGAAATTAGATGGATGGATGCTCATAGAGTAGAGTAGGTACAGGGTAATGGGAACAGGTGATCTGAACTCACAAATGTATTCTTAGAGTCCAGATTCATTTCAAATAAGATCGCTAGGATTCTTAGATAAACTTTTGAGCATCATCTCTTATTTAACTGTTTGAGAGATGGGCATTGTTTTTTCAAGAATTAGAGTCAATTTGTCAAGGTGGAAATGTGCTCCAAAATGACTCCAATGTGTTTCTTGCCCCTCTCTCTGTGTGTATACGTATATGTGTGTGTTTTGTATGTTTGTTTGTGTTGTGTGTTCATGCAACCTTCAACCATGTCACAGTTTCCCTTGTTATCAGTTCTGTACGCCCGAACCTTTTTTGTTCTGTTTAGCTATTCTCTACTCCACAAACCTCATACAGATTATATATGGTTCTCCTTGTAGATATGGAGGCTTATCACAAACTTCTTTTTCCTGGGGAAGTTTTCTATCAATTTTGGAATTCGGCTCTTAATGATGTAAGTTTTGTTCTTAGATGAATGAATATAATCTGATTTATTTCTGACCTACCTGTTTTACTGGTAACTTGGAGTCGCAGGGTGTTACTGGAATTTTCAGATTCTGAGCGTTAATATTTTCATGGTGCGTTAATATTTTCATGGTTAATTGCTTTGGTTGTACAGAGCAAGATATGGAGTTCAACTGGAGAGGGGACCATTTGATAGGCGTACAGCAGATTTCTTGTGGATGATGATATTTGGAGCATTGACGCTACTGGTTTGTGGCTATTGTCTACTTTTCTTGCTGATGATTGAGACCCATTTTAACATGAACTTGAGAGATTTGTTTCAGACCCATTTTTATATGAACTTGAGAGATTTGTTTCATTCTGGAACTGCAATTAGAACGTATAAGCTTGAATTATATATTTTGAATCAATGTTTTTGTTTTTCCTTCCATGTTTTTTCACTGTTGCAAGTCCACTTCTGTGAATTTGTGAAGCATAAAGAAGCTTTATGCTAGAAAATATGGTTTAGGCTTTGCAAACGGGTAATTGTTGATTATATGTGTTAAAGTAACACTGAAGGCAACTGAAGTTAAAGTGTCTCCCTGATGTAGGCACTATCTGCCATCCCCTTTTTCTATAACCCATTTTTGGGGGTATCCCTTGTGTTCATGCTCGTCTATGTCTGGAGTAGAGAATTTCCTAATGCCCAAATCAACATATATGGCCTCGTTACTCTGAAGGTATGCTGAATGGTAGTCCATCATGAGTTTTTGCAAATGGACTTGTTTCTTACATGAGCATTCGAATCTGACGTGTTTGTTCTTCTTCTACTTTTCCTTCCAGGCATTTTACCTACCATGGGCTATGCTTGCATTGGATGTTATTTTCGGTTCACCGATTTTGCCAGACCTTTTAGGAATAATTGCAGGGCATCTATATTACTTCTTGACCGTGTTGCATCCACTTGCAACTGGAAGGAACCTTTTAAAGACTCCAAGATGGGTGTATCCTTAACCATTGTTATAATCACCTTATTTCTCGAATATGAATATGTTATTAAGCATGTTCTTTCTGTCTAATGTGTCTACTTTATACTTCCCTGCTAGTGCATTTCCTTGACCAGAACAGACATAAATTGGTTATCAGGTGGAGAATAGGAGCTCCAGCCCCAACAAACAATCGTGTCCAAGCCCAACCTGAAAGGAACACTGGCGGGGCATTCAGTGGAAGATCATACCGCCTGAACAATTAGTTAAATCTCCTCTTCACTAGTTCAGTTGGGGTCTCTGACCACGAGATTTAACCATGCCATAACGATGTTGGGCCTTAGAAGGGATTTGGGTAGAGGCCCTGATTGTTAAAACTGACGACATTCATTCTTCAGGAAGAAGACTTTTTGTTTTTTTTTCGTGGAGTTTGTTCAAAATGTAGTTGAATTGCTGTATAGCCCGACAGCATGATTATGGATTGATTTTTTATATATAAATTATTTAAAATTTTGATGTCTCAACAGATTTACCATGCCTTCTCACTAAGATAGCAAGAATTTTAACAAATTTTATCACTAAAAATTAAACATGGTATATTAAATTTGCAAGATTGCTTGAACCTATGATCTTATGATTATAAAGGAGTAACACTATAATATTATTAACAAAATTGATGAACATGTATACCTAAGTAATTGGAAATGGCTTCTGTTATTTATGTTTATATATGCATTAGTTAGTGATGTAGGCGAATAGAGTGGTGTGAAGGACACGTGAAGAGTCTCTACTCTTGGGAAACAGAAACAGAAACAGAAACAGAAACAAATGGATGCCTGAAATAAGGGAGGTCAGGTCAGGAAGTGAAGGAAAAACTTTGCCGATCAAAACGGACAAAACTCATCAAATCACCACACCCCCTCCTTTCCTTTTTTTGTTTGTTTCCGTAATTCAATGAATAATAAAAGAAAAAGTAACCAAATATTTGAGTTTCAAAGCTTCTCCCCGCACTCCTCGCTTCCTCCTTCACCTATTTATTCACCTGTACTTAACACCGCCTCTCTCTCGCTCCCCTTTGATCACATTAATTGCATACAAATACAGCAAGAGCTGATTTCACTTCTTTTTCATATACGTAGAAGAAAGAAAGAGAGAAGCAGCAGGAAGTGATACTACAAGGCAACAAGCGAACAGAAAGCCAAAGAGAGACAAAAGCAAACCAGAAAGATCTTAAGACAGCAGAAGAAGAAGCGTTTTTGTTTGTCGTTTGTTGTTGTCGTTTAAGGAAATTAAAAAGCAAGATGTCCTGGCAAGCTTACGTAGATGATCATTTGATGTGCGACATCGAAGGTCAAGGCCACCATCTCACCGCCGCCGCCATTCTTGGCCTTGACGGCAGCGTCTGGGCTCAGAGTTCCTCTTTCCCTCAGGTCATTTCTCGTTTTTCTTTGTTTTCTTTTCATTTGGACGTCAGTGTGTTGGTCATACGAGGGCAAGGTTAATATAGTTTCCGAATTTACGAGTTTTCATTGCACTGATCTGAATGGATTTGTTAAAAAATTTGTTGATGAATGAACCTATAACAATTGAAGTTTCTAATGTCTTGAAGTTTGATCTTCTTGTTTCCATTAATTCATTCATAAACGTCATCATGATAAGCAGTTGAAGTCTGATGAGGTGACGGGCATTATGAAAGATTTTGAGGAACCGGGTCATCTTGCCCCGACAGGTTTACACCTCGGGGGCACAAAGTACATGGTTATTCAGGGTGAGCCTGGAGCTGTAATTCGTGGGAAGAAGGTGATGTACATAATTAGTTATGCTTAATTTTCAGGAAAAAAGAAACCCACCCTGAAACCAGAATGGAATACGGCGTGGCATGGCATTGGCATGTATTCAGTGACAAGCTTGATTTGTTTTGTAATGGCAGGGATCTGGTGGGGTCACCATAAAGAAGACTGGTCAAGCACTTGTTTTCGGCATTTATGATGAGCCTGTCACTCCTGGACAGTGCAACATGGTTGTCGAGAGGTTGGGCGATTACCTCGCTGATCAGGGGCTGTAGGCCTAAACTTCTCATAAAAACTACAACTACTATTTATCTCTTCTTGTTCTTGGGAGTTCCGCCATTACTCTTCACTACCCCTCTTTTCTGCCTTTTTGTTTTCCGGTTTCAAGTTTTACGCTGTCTGCAGAAAGCCAAAGCCTCGAGCTGGCAGTGAAGATTCTGCAGATAATAACCTTTGTATGAAGATTAGATATTGGCTGTTTGGTATTTTAGCAGTTAAACCTTCATATGTCTTGATGTTATATGTGAACTCCTCCAGTTTCATCTTTTCTTTGTCACCTTTTCATGGTGAAAATGGCATCAAGTTCTAATGAACATTTTCGAAATTGATTGTTCTCTCAGTTATCAACAAGAGCAATTCACTTGATCAGTATTTTGAAACCAGACCGATCATCGAATCGGAGGCTTTATTAATCAACGGTTTGAGTTGAATCGGTCGAATCGGTGTGACGTCATAATTATACAATAATTATATTTAATAATATATATTATTAATAATATTTAAAAAATACCAAAAAAATAAAAAATAAAAAATTGTTGAACCAGTGGTCGGACCGGTTCAACTGATCAATTGACCAGTTCTCATTGATTCAATTGAGAACCAATTTTTAAGGGTAAATTGGACTGAATAACCTACCGGTTATCGATCTAACCGATCGAACCGGCCGATCCGATCCTATTTTTAATACAGAGCACTTAACTGTAGACTTTTGCTAAGACGGGCAAGGACATTTTAAGTTGGCTCCATGTTCTGTCTCACAGACTATAAAACATCTTAAGTACTTCCATCTTTAAACTATGGAATCTTAACATTTGGTCCACAAAAAAGTAATTATAATCACAAATTGGAAACAAAATGAGAAAGCAGTACAGCTGTGGATCTCAATGAAAGGATGAACTCTTAGGTTTGAAAGCGATGGCTCTCAAAGAAAATGTCTATAATTGTGATTGTGTCTCAACTTTTTGCAAAAGTTTTAAATAAAAATTTCTTTATTTTTTATTATTTTACACTGTATATTATTGTATGTAATATTCATTACATACTTAACTATGAGTCTGTTTGGATAGGCTTATATCAGTAGAGTTTTGGCAGTAGAGCTTTTGTCAGTAAAGCTTTTCTAAGAAGTCAGTTGACTGTTTGACTGTTATTTAAAAAAGAAATATTTTGAAAGAGCTTCATAAAATAGACTGTTTGACAACATAAAAATAAAAAGTATTTTTAATTTTAACTATATTTTATTTTGTAATAAAAATTATTTAT
>JAOQMQ010000008.1:3018312-3028463 GCA_027563845.1 Erythroxylum subrotundum
ACTTGATTATAAAGTTTGAGAAACTTTATGATTAAATATGAGATATTTAATAAATAAGGATCAATATAAGATATTGAGTCTTATTTGGGCATAATTGGTATTTAATTAGAATTATTTGTAATTCTAATTAAAGTTTAATTGAAATTAGCATTTAATTTCAATTAAATTACTAAAACGTCCAAAGCTTATTATAAATAGGCTTTAGTTCTATGAAGCTAGCACTTCATGCTTAACCCTCTCTGTAAAAGTTACAGAGTTATCTCAACTCATTCTGTGGATACCGTTAGAGGCCGGACACTTGTGCAGCTACGGTGGTTAAGACAGATAGGTTTCGAAAACGGATCGAGAGGGATGCATCAAGATAAAAATCAAGCTTCGGAATAAGGTATAAATTAAATTTCCGCTTTATTTTGATTCGTGTTAATCATTTTATAGAATTAAATAGATCTTAGTTTTCAGAAAATCAAAAGTTACGAAAGAGTTTCGTGATTATTCCGTTGCGGTCAGATCGGATCCTGACCTAGTTTCCCAACAATTATGCCACAAAAGAGAGAGACCAAATTGAGACAATGGTCCTTCGATCCTTGACCTACTTTTTGGAAGAGCATTTTGGCATAGAAGCCTTATATTAAACATGCACTTTTCAAATTTTAAAAATTTTGTTTTAGATAGTTGAACATAGAGTTTAGTATTAATTTAATTTAAATTCGTTATCTTTTGATTCTAATAAATAAATTATTATAAATATATGATTTATAAATTATATATATTTAAGATATTATTACATTATGATGTCCAATTGTGGTACATCTAATGTTTGAATTTAATTTATTAGTTATTAGTTACTTATAATACTTTTCAAATTAAGGTTTAGTGATTTTTTTTTAGAAATTAACTCCTTCAGGCTTACCTATATTCTTCTTTATTAGCACAATCAATGGCTTATGCTATAGTTACATTTGTCAATAGAGGACTTAACCCATCTCTTGTAAATTATCTGATTGTCATTAAGGTTGTTCAAAAATTTAAAATTTCTCAAAGAAACTAAAAGAATAAAATTTCTCATGTTATAGTAAAAATAATCACTTTTCATAAGGAAAAATAACCACTAAACAAAGAACAATAAACTTCAATTCATTAGCTTCAAGATTAATCCAAAGGGTAGATCAATCGCTTGAATCACTACTTCAACTCTAATTTTTCCAATTGTTGAATGATCTTCACTGGACTGTCTTTCTTTAAGGCAAATGCAATAGCTCGTTGAAATAAGATAAAGCAGACAAAGTTTAGAAATGGTATGCATCTTACAAGTTGAAATTAGTGAAGATCATTAGGATTAATGAGAGCCATAATTTGTAAGTTTCCTATGAAATGTTACCATTAAGGTTTACATTTCGAAACACAAAACATGATCTAAGACTCAAAAGATTTCAGATTCCAAATGCAATTAATGAGAAAGGCAGCAATTACCTAGAATTGGGGCATTATGGTGAAACAACACTTAGGCAACAATTGACGATTTTAAAATGTGTTATTTAAAATTAGCATAATGCAATTGTTTTAAAATTATTGGCTTTAATCATATTAAAAAGTGATAAAATCAAAAAATAATTACCTTAAAATTTTATATATGTAACATCTAAAGCATTTGCCACTAATGAAGTATATTTTATAAAAAACAATTGCAACATTGGTAATGGGTCAGGTCGATTAAGCAACAAATAAAGCTCAAGCCTAAGCTCGAGTTCGATTAGACTTGGATGACTCAAAACTTGATCGAGCTTAATTATTTTTAAAAAAATTTTAAAATAAAAAATGATCTCTTTAATTACCTACTTCCTCTTTGAATAGAAAAACTAAACATTCTGGTTTTTGGTATCTTACCATAGTCGATTTGTGTAGAAAACCTTCTTACAAATTATGGGATTCTAATCTTCTTGGTGTTTTGCTTATTTACCTGGCCTAATCCAGAATAAAACAACTTTAAGGTAAAAGGTTGATTTCTCATGATATTTTTAGCACTTGTGAAACAATTCTTTGTAGTCTTAACACACTATTTGATTGCATTTGTGTATTACGTATTAGCATCATGTATTATTATCTTACAATGAAATTGCTCTTGCTAGTTAATAAGATATTATACTATCATTTAAATGGTTATTAATTCTTTTGAATATGGAACTTGTAAGAAGAAAAGAGGTCCAACTTTGCTTGAAGAGGTTCGTACAATAATTGTATTTTTAGCTACCTTTACCTCTTACCTAGTGTCCTTTTTTGTTGCAGTGGGAGTCCACTGAACCGATTTGTTCTTCAATTGTTATTAAAAATGTTATGTCATAATTATGGTTTTAATTAAGAAATTTATATTTGGTATTGTGTATCCTTTTATTATTTGAAATCTAATAATTTTATGTCATAATAATGTAGTTTCAGTTACACAAAAAAACAAGTATGCTTTACACTTCCCTCTTTGCGAGCATTTTGTGTATCAGAAAGTTTTGGACTATAAATCCTGTTTGAGATTTAAGTTATACGAGAAAGATTGGTTAATTTAGATTTTTTTTTGAATTACAAGGAAGGCAAACAAACAAAACTAAATTAGTGCATAGAGCGGCGGTATAACGCGCCGTGCGTGTCTTGTAGAAGATAGTCCAAAATAGTCAGCGGGGGCTCCTTGAGTATGTGCAAACCGGAGCCGGAGAGGAGAGCGAGCGAGGCGAGATGATCCGCGCATTGATTCTCTTCTCGAGGAACATGCTGGACTTGGGTCTCCCAGGCACGATGGATGAGACGCCGGATACCTATCACCAAAAAAGAATCAGTAGTTAACACAGTAGCAGAAGGGGAAAGTAAGTTGATAACTTCGAGGGAGTCTACTTCAAGAATGACTTTTCTGTAGCCCAGATTCCAGGCGAGGGAAAGGCCCGAGTGGACACCCCAAAGTTCAGAAAAGAGTGGTGGCCCTGGTGGGAGTTGCTGGGTAAAGCCACCACACCACTGCCCATGACAATCATGGAGGAGCCCTCTAGCAGTATTGAGGTTGCCGCCCTGTTTCACGGCTCCATCAGTATTCAATTTAACCCAACCCACTGGCGGCTTGCTCCACCCAACGAGGCTCCCTAACGGTAAGCCCGGGGTGGGGAACACACAGTTTTCCGCTACTCTGGCCCTTTCCATCCACCCTAGGTTTAGATTTTTAAAAGGTAAGTTTTGAGAATTGTCACTCAAAAAGATAAGAAAGGTTTATGTCTCTCTTAGTATATATTTGAGATCTAAGCTACAATTAATCTTTTTTGTCTTTACCCTCTTATAGATATATGTTTTATAAACTACTTGACTAGTATATAGGTTGAAAATTCATGATACAACTTTTTTGAGATTTATCGGTGAAATATTTTACGAGCCTAAAAGTCATTACAAGAAGAGTCTTTCTCGATTCATATAGTCTAACAATACCATATATATATACCTTGAATTTCTGTTATCTTTATATGCCTTATGAGCAGGGGTATCCCAAATGAAACAACACCATGTACCTTGAACTTTTATCTCTCTTTATGCGCTCTTACCAAGAATAGTCCCCATGATATTATTATTTTAATAGTTTTATAATTAATATGATTAATAATAATTATAAATAATTTAATTATTTTTATATACTATAAATTGTTTATTAGTATAAATAAGTAACTTAATAATATTAATCATTATCACCATAAATAATATTTAATGATAAGACTATAAATACCATGCAGTTACGTTGCATTATAAATCCTTGAATGGTACACAAAGCCAAGAACTATTAACATGAAGCACTACACCTCCCAAACTTTTACAGCAAAATTGTTCCACTCCGCTATCTTCTTCACTTCTTGAAGTTTGATTCTTGTTTCTTTAAGCTTCAAATATATTCTTGCTATTAAGATCTCGTCTTATTTTCTTGATTTCGGTGCATAATAGTTTCAAGGCTTTCAATATGGAGCACTCCAACTTTGCTTTCCTTCGCTTTCTTGATCAAGAAAGTGACGCTGAAGAGCCACCATCACCACCGACGCGACTATCGGTTTTGGAGCCACCTGCTCGTCAAGTTGGACCTGGCAATATCCTTCGTTTACCGGACGGTATCATTCATGAGATTCTCTGGGGACTTGGTATAGAAGGGATTGCTCGGTTTCGGTGTTTGTCAAAAACTTGTAAAAGGTTGACCGAATCAGTTCGTCGCTTGAGCATCAATTCCCAGGAAATAGGAGATCTCCCGACTGAAAGGGAAATATTTCATGAATTTCTGACAAGTTATTTCCGCCGAACACTTTACGTGAAAAGTTTTGAAGTATCTTGGGTTTTCAAAGAAGGGAATTCTCGAAAGGAACTAGAATACATTGTTCAGTGGCTACAAGAAGCTATAAAACGTCGTGTCGAGTATATCAGAATTAATTTTCAGCCGAGGAAGGAGCTCCATGTATTAACGCAACAAGTTCATGAAAGCATCTCAATTGATTCTTTGCATCGGCGCCTCTCTACCCGGTTTGGTTTTATTGAAGTTTTGTCATTGAACTCAGTAGCATTAGAAGAATCTATTTTAAAGTTTGGATGGTTGATCGGAAGTTGCAAGAGTTTACGTCGATTGAAACTTGTGAACATTAGAGGAATAAAAAGCCTTATGTTTATTAGTAATTCTCTGGAAGAGCTTTTCCTTGAAAATTTTGGAGATGGTTCTCTTCGTCAAATTTGTGTTCCTGAGGCTAAGAAACTAAAGAAGTTGGTTGTTTGTCTTAATAGTTACGACGACATTGACAGCCGTTTATTTGTTTTTGCTACACAACTTTCTACTCTGTCATTAAACGGAGACATACGTGTTGACTTGGGAGATTTGAGCAATCTGGAATCAGCTTTCCTTTACTGGAAAGAAGATCCTTACCGCAGGAGCCAGAACAAGAAGTTGCTTGATAAAAAAGTTGCAGCAGTTCTTCGTTCAGCGTGTAGGGCAAGGTTTTTGGTCACTGGCGAATTGTTTCTACAGGTAATTTGTTAAAGCGGCATCTTCTCATCACATGAAAAATAATAAAACTAAAGCCATGTTTTAATTAATGAGACATATCATCTTACTAATTTCCTATCAAATGGTCCTTTCTTTTGTGGTGTTCTTTCTTGTATTCCAGTCTCTCATGGACCGAGATGAGTTAGCAATTCGAAAATTCGATCGTGCAGAAGACGTCATTGTTTACGTGAGCCCTTCAAACCATTTCGAGTTCTATCCAATTGCTATCTTCCTAATTTGCTTTCCGAATCTAAGGCGTCTTTTTCTTAGATCACGTCGTCGTAGAACTGGAGACGTGAATGTTGATGTAAGTAATTATGGTACACATGAAATTATTCATATGATTAGCACTTCTGTTGATCCACGTATCTTGTTTCAGCGAGGTGGCCGCGGAGGAGTTGATTGGAAGGACTGTCCTATAGTTCAGGTCATTCAACAACTGGAAGTGATTGAAATACAGATTTTCAACAGGATAAGAATAGACGAGATTATTAAATATTTCCTTTGCCGCTCAAGAACACTGAAAAAGTTGACAATCACTTTTCTAACTTAGGACATCCCAGCTCAGGAAATATATACTGATGACCGAACTTGAGGAGGCAAAGGATCGTTCCCTTTTCCCAGTTTTGCCGCCTTGCAACTGCATGTAAATCAAGTGATCGTGAAGTGATTTGAAAGATGATGATTCTTTTTTACTTACCAGTGTTAGAGTTTAAGGATGGAAGTACATGGTTGTTTGTTGTTTTACTGGCTATTTTGATACGAACATAAACGTTCTGGCAGGCATGAAACAGCTGGATCGAAATTTGTCCTACCCAGTTAATAAAATCACCTCTCAGATTTGTGTGTGTAACTCAAACCCATGTAATAAAGTACCCAACTATATGACCACTCATGATCAACGTTAATAAATAAATAAAATTTTACTTTAAATTTTTTATTTTTTGTTGTTTATGATGAGATTAATTATGAATAATCACTAATAACAATTAGTCACAAAATATTTTTTACTAAAAATTTGTCAATTTTATTACAAAATATCATTTTCATTGACAATCTTAAATTGTTTTCAATTCGAAGTCGAACCATTTTATTTGTTTCATTCATTCAAGAACATAATACTTTTATATTAAGTTATTTTTATTAACATTTTTGAATTATTTTGAGTCAAAACGAATTTAAGTTTAATTTGAAATCATAATAATTGAAAATTTTAAATTCTAACACTAATTCTAAACTAAATTTATTTTTAAAATTTTAAGTTATATTAATTCAGCGGAAATAAAAAAGTTTTAATTTTATTTTATTTTATTTTAGTATGAGAAATATAACTTACATTGGTATTTTGAAGATTTTTATTTATTTTTAAAATTAGAGAATATACCATCGTGTTATAATTATTAGATATATCAACTTAATAAACATATTTTAAATATTATAATTCCTTAAAAGATTGAACCTCTCATCGTGTACTGTTTTAGGTGTCACGGAGTCTTTCGGATGCAATAGAATTAGAGCAATTTAAGTCGCAAAGCTCGTGTTTAAGTGTTGCACTCACACTCTCAATAACACAAGTATTTCAGACAAACAATCAAATAGGTAAATAAGAGACACGTGACAAAGTCAACTTTTTATTAATCTATTAAGAATAATTATTGCAAATGAAACTTAAGTTTTGAAGAATTTTACATGAATACTGCTCAAAATAACTATAAACCCAAACCTCTCATAAAGAAATTCCTCTCAAAAGTGTAAATTTTCTTATAAATAGTTTCATGTATTACGCTCATGCACAAAAATGAATAACAAGTGATGACTTTATATAGACTTATAAGAATTTAGGAACTAGAAAACTAAAACTACTACAAGAAAAATGTCGTTTAGCGACAGAAATTATTGACAGAAAACGTTCGGATTTTGGCGGTAATATAAATTAGCGACAGAATCAACCGACAGACAAGAGCATCGTTAAAACGGCCGTAGATAAATTTGGTAAATATACCGACGGATGGCTGTGATCGTCGGTAAATTTACCGATGGATTGTTGTGATAATGGGCTAGGTAATTGGGCCCGAGGTAGGCCCACTAAACCAAAATTTTATTTTCTAATGAAAAACAACGGCGTTTTTAGCAAAACAATATCATTCTACCATTACCCGTCATGCTTAGGATGCTCAGGTTTGAACCCTAATCGAGGCTCGATTTAGTCCAAAAAATTGGACCTGAGGCTCGAATCGAACCTCAGTCAACCGAAGCTTTATCTGTTGACTTCAGGTCTAGTTCAGCAAGATGGGGAGGGGTTGGGTCGAGACGGGCCCGAGCCTTATTGCCATCCCTACACTTTAGGCCAGTAACTCTACTTTTGTACATGGAATAAGTGTTTGAAAAATGCTTAGTAGTTGTCACGTCAACAATCTATTTTCTCATTATTTGAAGAAGTGCTCATACTTTATTAGGTAGTGTTCCCATTTTCCTAGTCCAGTACTTACATGTTATTGTCATATATCACCATATCATTACACCTTATAATCAAGTGCCTTGATGAGCCTTTTTGTTCAGATATTGTAAGTTATCATCATGCATGGTCCATCCAAGTTCGTTTATAATACAATCATATTGCTTTACGAACTAAATTAGGAACATTACGAGTAAATGTATGATAAATTTCGCACGTTTACATTTCTTTCAATCTCCTCATCAAAGTTAAGTGCCTTGTCGTACTATCAAAATTAGCATAACTTAATTGTTTGTTTTATTTTTTTGCCTCGATAATGCCTATTTTGCCTCACATACTCACAAATCTTAGCCTTGTTTCATTAATTCGAGTTTCAAGTATAGGCTAAGGTTTGCCAATATTTGCATCATTCTGCAACTTAGACTTAAAGGACAAAAAAACTACCCCTACCATAAGAACTAAACACCCTTATTGAAATAAGAACTCTTCTAAAAGTAGTTTCCTTGAGGATTCCTTATTCATTAATATATCTCTAACGTATATACCATTTCTCTCTCCATCGAGTTTGCCTTTGCTTTTGTTTAGATACCCTTTCACAAGGTCAACTGCACTCAATATAACATAATTATTGAGATATACTTCTTCCCTTGAATCTTCACCTCCTTTTCTTTGATATTTCATGATCATGAAATTAATTTGCTTCTTATTACATTCTAATTTGAGCATTATCAAGTAAAGTGCGACCCTTTATAAATGAAATAAACAATGTCATGTTTGTTTGTTTCTTTGGCTTACATTAAAAAGCTTCACATACCTTCTTCTTACCTTCCTCTGAGTCATTTTGTTTCCTAATTTTATTCTTGTCCTTGTTGCTAGTTCAAAGGAGATACACTAATGCATATGTAACTGTTCATTTTATCTTAAGTGTCAATGAGAGATCTACCTGCACTAATGTCATTAAAAGTTTGTATCCCCCACCACAACTTAACATCGTCCACCTTGTGTATAGTCGTGATTAATATTTGAGTGCCGTTGCAAATTCTTGTTCCATATCCCATGAGAAATGTTCAATTTATATGAGAAACTTTGAGTAGTTTCTGTATTATTTCTGAACTAATGATGCTTAATGCTTGGTCTTGTAATTTTGCATAAGTGAAAGTTGCAAGAAAAGTAAAGGAGACACAAGATTTACTTGGTTCAATAGCACAAAGCTATCTACGTCTAAGGGTCAATCACATACACCAGATTTTCACTAGCTTCAAGAAATAATACAAGAGATTGGGTATTATCACAAAACACCTGCAAGAGTTCTCTCAAACTCCCTTATACTCTCAGTATGTACTCAGCACTCTCTGTTGTTTCTCTCTTTATTCACAAAATTGTATGTTATCTAATAGCTTGTAATGGTTTTTTCTTTTATAGTTGAAGAAGAAGGTTGCTATCGGATAGGTCTACATGAACCAGACGAATGCCATGTGCCCCCACGTGAGTTTTAATGAGTCATCGTCTGACTTGCATGGACTAGACGAATGCCACCAGACGAATGTCATGTGCCCCTCACGTGACTCATTAATGAACCATCTTCTGTTTTGAGTATTATGTTGTATTGAATGCATCTGTGTTTTGTGTGGCTCCTGATGTATAATATTCACGTATGTATCGTCTTAACCTAACACATCTCTTCAGACGATCCATTCGAACATTCAAGAGCTCTCCCTTTCTTCGCTTGGTATGCTTCAGATACTCCGCTTATTTTCTCCATCAATTCCTCATCTATGCCCTTGGTCTGAAGTGATTATGCGAGGGTTTATGGAGAATCTCGTGTGTTTCTTCACAATCTACTTAGCATTCTACTTGACATCAAAAAGATGGACCTCACGCATCTTCGCCAAATTGAGCTCCAATCGAACTCCTGATTCGTGCTTAGAAGTAGCACGTTTTAGTACCAATAAGTTGTAGCTTATCTCTTCACAAACTTTAAAATGTTCCTCAAGTCCTCTCTTGAAGTTCAATCACCAAAGCTTGAAATAATTCAAGAAAGAAACCACACCCACATCCCTTGGGGGTAGAGGACCAATAATCGCCTTGAATCGAGAAACTTTATCTATAAGATTACTTTCACCAACTATTGTACACTAATAATGAAAACAAAATCTCCTCCTCAAACTCTAATACTAGTTCTCTTCCTTAACAAGCTCTTATATTAATTGTCACCTGAATTTTCCGAGCATAACAAAAAATTAGAGCAATTTTGAATGAAATTAAACATATGTCACAAAGCTCAACTCATCTTTCCCTTTGTGATTGTCTACCACTAATTTTGTGTATTTTTGAATGTCTTAGGCCAATCATGTTTAAATGTTTCACTCACACTCTGAATTACAAAAATATTTTGGACAAACAATCAAATGACCAAACAAGAGAGATACGACAAAACCAACATTTTATTAATCTATTCATAATAATCAATATAAATGGAACTTGAGTATTTTCCATCTTGAAGAACTTTACAATAACACCGCCCAAAAGAACTGCTGGATCCCGATCCCGAAGCCCGGCCATCGGTGCCAGACCCCGTTCTCGGAGTCCAACTATCCAGAACGGAATCACAAACGGAGACCGTTGGGCCCGAGTCCCGACCCCCAAGGCTGAACCCGG
>JAOQMQ010000008.1:3062777-3081139 GCA_027563845.1 Erythroxylum subrotundum
ACAAATTGATTTTAAAGAAGCTATTGAAATCAACAAGAGATTGAGAAAGAAAATAAGAGAGTTAGTTGCTGACAATAAGAGAGTTAGATAGAGGACGTAGGTCTTAGCACCGAACCTCTATAAAAACAGTGTTTGCTCTTCTTCCCTATTCTCCTTAGTTAAATTTGTTTAAATTATTTTTTGTGTATTAATTCTGTGTTTTGTGTAGAACTCTACGAAAAGCTTTAAAGATCTATTCAACCCCCCTTCTAAATCGTTTACAATTTTTTTTACCAAACAATGATTAATACAAAAATAATACATCACGAATCATGAGTGGGAAAAAGGTGTTAATCATGAGAAAGGAATTACTTGGATGTCCTGGCAGAAATTGGTGAAGAATAAGATTTTCAGTGGCCTTAGTTTTAAAAAGATCCATGAGTTCAATCTTGCACTTTTGGGAAAGCAGGGTTGGAAGTTGATGACTCAGCCCGATTCGCTAGTATCTCGTGTTCTTCAAGCTCGTTATTTTGTGGGTTCATCTTTCTTATCAGCAGATTTAGGAAGCAATCCGAGTTATTTATGGCGAAGTATTTGGGAAACCCGTTCTTTGTTACAACAGGGTATGCATTGGAAGGTTGGAGATGGTTCTCAAATTCTAATATGGGACTCACCGTGCCTCAATGATATTGAGAATTCTTTTATTGTTTCTTCAAAGCCTCCTGATTCAAATGTTTTCTTGATTGCGGATTTGTTGGAGAATGCTTCATGGAATCTTGATTTAATTCGCTCACTTTTCTTTAGCCATGATTGTGAACAGATTTTAGCAATACCATTGGGTAGACGACCAGAAAGAGATGATTGGTGTTGAAAATTTGAGAATAAAGGCCACTACACAGTGAAGAGCGCTTATAAACTCTTGTGTCTCCTTACGAATACAATTTTGCCAAGTTATCCGCAGGTATGGAGGCAGATATGAAGCTGTGTGGTTTCGCCAAAGGTGATCAGTTGTGTTTGGTGTGTTTTAAATGATGTATTACTGTGCTTATCGGTGTTACGAAGTCGACTAGTTGATGTCAATGTGTGTTGCCCGATTTGCAATCAAGAAGAGGAGACATTACAGCATGTGTGCCTCGACTGTCCACTCACAAAGCAGGTTTGGTCGAGAGTTCACCAGAACTGGCAGCACCTAGGAACAATTTCTTTGCTCGACTGGTTTGTGTCCTTCTTTCTACCTGCACCGAAAGATTGTCAGTATACCATTTTGATGATAATTTAGGCAATCTGGAGAGCAGAAATGTAGTTGTGTGGAATAATAAATGGAAATCAGCCAATGCCATTGTTTGTTTTGTACAGAGAACCTTGGAGGAGTGGCGACTTGCTCATACTTCTGGTATTGCTCCGGGAACACCAGCAACAAGAACGGTGAGTTGGCAACCTTCGGAAGTGGGTTAGCTGAAGGTTAATGTTGACGCCGCCACCAGAAGCAACTCCAATTTCGTGGCTGCTATAGCTGTTGTACGTGACTCTAATTTGAGTTTTATAGCTGCAAAATCGTGGAGGTTTCTAGGCAGATCGAGTGCTAAAAGTGCAGAGGCAATAGCTATCAGAGAAGTCCTTAGTTGGGTCAAGCTTCAGAATTGGGATAGAGTTATTATTGAATCGGATGCGAAGATTGTGGTTCAAGCAATTAATGATGACTTTTATGAAGACTCTTCCTCTTTGGTTTGTTAATTTGTGATTGTAAATCTCTATTGAATGAGATTAGAATAGCTAAATGTATTTTTGGCTTTAGGTCAGGCAATTATGTTGCTCACGTCTTAGCTACGGGCGCATTATTCACTTATAACCTTGGAGAGTGGTTCGAAATACCCCCTCCTTCTATTGTTGAAGTTCTTGCTTTGGAGTAATGAAATTCTTACTATTTACCCTATAAAAAAATTCCAGCCACATTTTTTTCTCTTTTTTTAAAAATCTTTTTATGCAATTTCAAATATTGTCCCAAACAACCACAGCATGCAAACCAACTATAAACTAGAGTAGGATGATCAAAATCACAGAAAAAGTCACAAAATTGTAGTTGGAAATTTACCTAAGTGTGAGAGATTTTGAGGTTGTAAAGTTCCCCAACTTCCTCCAATTTTTTTTCAAAACAAACACAATGAGGGAACCTATAAGAGAAGTGTTACATACAGATGAAAATTGGTAGTTTTAGACACACTTACCAACTAAGAAATTAAAAGAAAGATGAAGAAAGAAGGTGATTATCGTTGGTTGCCTCTATTTTTTTAGTTGGTGGAATTTTTTTATAAGTATTTAGTAGAATATGAGCTAGGCTATTGGTAAGTTTATGTTTAATGAACGAACTTTACAATTGGACACAGTGGAAAGTGCAAACTCAATCTTTAATTGACATAAAACTATGGGAACTATACCTTTGGCTGCAACTGATTTAATTAATTACTAATGGTCTAATATCTATCATCAAGTCTCCAAAAGATCCTTTGTGTCACCAAGTCTCTAGTATCGATCCTCGGGATAATCAGGTATTAGTGAAGGATCTTTTGAATGATCATGGGCAGTGGGATCTTTCTCGTATTTATACAATGATAGGGGATGACTTGCAGCATATTATTCTAGCTGTGCCATTATCGCGAGCAAATAAAACTGGTGATTCCTTGATCTGGGGGAAAATAGTTCGGGTTGTTATTCAGTGAAGTCTGGTTTTGAATTTATCACTCTTCTTTCTTATCCTCCATCCCCTAGCAAACTTTGGTTACATATTTGGAAACTCAAAGTTCCTCAAAAACTAAGGTTTTTCATTTGGCAGATTCGATGGCAGCGCCTCCCAACAAATCTGTTACAATATAATCGTGGACTAGCCACTTCTCCCTTTTGCCCCCGTTGTGGTAAGGATTAGGAGAGTAATGTTCATGCCTTATGTGATTGTTTATGGGCGAAACGGGTATGGACTGCTATTTTGGGTATCTTAAATGCTTCTTTCTTCACTCTTGATATTGATGCATGGATTACCACTCATGTGTTTGATGTATCTTGCCCTCTTGATCATGCTATCAAATTCATTGTCGATGCTTGGACCATCTGGTGTGCTAGAAACTGTGAGATTTTCCAGCGCGAGACAATGTTTGTTTTTGGACAGCACCATAACTATTTGAAGCTTGTTGATGAGTGTCGAGCATGCATGGGGAAGGCTATGATGATAGAGAGGGAGAGTAAGTGGGTATCGTGGAAGGTCTCTTGGCCAAACTACGTTAAAGTTAATGTTAATAGGAGCTCTCTTGGCAATCCCAGTGCTGTTGATTTTGGTTGTTTGTTACGCGATGAAGCTAATCGTTGGATTGTTGGCTTCTCAGGTTCTATTGTTATTGCTACTAATCTTCTAGCTGAACTCCAGGCTATTTCTTATGGAATTTCTTTCGCATGGGATCAGGGTTATCAGAGGATTCTTGTGGAGTCAGACTCTCTCAAAGCTATTCGTCTAGTAACTACCAACTATTCTCAATCACACCCTTACTTGGCTATTATTGATGATGTTAGATACATGTTGAACAGAGATTGAGATTATTCTCTTATTCACACCTTCAAAAAAAGGAACCAATGCACTGATTTATTAGCGAAATATGGGTCCTCTTTGTAGCATTGTTGGCATCTACAAGAGACTACAATGCCAAGACTTCGTCAGTATTTATTAAATGATGTTCTTTTTGTCACTTTTTTTTTGAGACATTCGACATCTTTATCTTTATCCGTTTCACCCAAAAAAAAAAAAAAAAGAATGAGACTGACTTGGCCTTTAAGGTAAAATCAGAGTAGATAATAGGAGTATGTCTAGTCTGCAGGATAGTTCCTGAATTAAGCTTGTTATGGAACAAACATAGGCTTCATGATTGGAGCTGACAAATCATGATTCTGGAACCTCCCAATTAATAGCAAACTCCTACCAATTACCAAATATAAACATTAGTACAGCAACTTATAGCGTGGTGAGTCGATAGAGGTAGACTTGCAACCGTTGATGATTCTGGAGAAACTCGTAGTACGATTCCCGGTGGCAATTCTGGGCTGATTTATGCCCAGGTGAGGCTGTACTAGAAATGACACGCAATAGTACAATGGACAAACCCAAACCTACTAACCTAGTGATGTGTTTGCTATTTGGGTTTCAAGGAGTACCCCAAAAAGTTTTAGGGCCTATTGGAAGAACTCCTGAAATTAGTGATGGCCCATTAAAACTTTTGAACACAAAATAGGTTTAGTTCATACAAACCTATCTATTGAGTTGCATGAGGATTTTAAACCTAGGATATCAAGCTCCTGACAGGTCATAGGAACATCCAGTCTCATCTCTAATGAGAAAATCCGAAGAAGAACGAATTCGGCATCGCAAGCTACTGGGTCTCAAGTTCATGCAAAGAAAGAGTTGTATGATTGATTTGATTCTTGCAGCTTAATTTCATGTCTGCTAATGTTGGACTTCCATGTACACTCCAACCAATAACAATTGTATGAAATAACCACACTGAATGGGGTATACCACCGCTCACCGCTGTCTACAGCATCCTTTGAGCTCATAATATGCACCAATACAATATCATTCTCGCCAAGACTTCAAGGGAATAAAATAAACAAAGCACACAGAAGCCACTGGTGTGTATGCGTGTTTCTTTTCTGTTTCATGATCAGATCAGTGTTTCATATAACCATTTCTAGGATATATATTTTGTTAATCTGCATACAGGGGGCCCAAGTGTCAGCCATTGAGGTGGTAGAGAATGATGACTTAGCCAATGAAGAACTAAGCATTAGAGAGAGACACGTATAGAGAGTCGTGTATGTGAGATAGATGTTAGCACCTCCCAAAAGGGAACATGTCATGCCTAACGGAGGACTAAAGAAACAGTAAGTTGAAGAAATCATGGAACTAACCCTAGCTGCTACTCATGCAGAGCTGCTCGAGAGAAGAATATTCAAAGTGTGTGTACATGTCGAGCAAGTTGTTGAATGAATTTTGGACGATAGACTTGATTAAACCTATAATCCCTATAGCCTATGACTTATATATTTAACATATATCAAGAGCTTGTAGGGTTTACTACTTGCTTGCATAGAGACAGGCATGATGGAGTGGACTCCAAGAGAATGGCTAGAAGTTTTTTTTGTAAAGTGGACAGAATTTCAGATAAGGGGACAAAAAGAGAGAGCTGAAGTTAAGGAATGGGGGTGGTTGCTCTAGAGAGTAGCCATGTGAGAAACATCATGCTCTGGAATGATGCTGTCTCCGATCAGTTCCTTTCTAAATGTGTTTTCTGTTCTATTTCACTAGCAAAGGAGTGGAAGCCATGATCCTTCACTTCATGGATAAGGAAAGTGTGGTGGGACAAGATCTTATCGGAACTCGTTTTCTGTATGACACAGATTCTACTGCAAACATGTCCGAAAATATCAGCTGGAAATTCAGTTTCCAAGTTAATTCACCTTAGCATGTATAGCTTGATCACCCCTTATGGATGCAACATGTATAAGAGTTAAATAATCTAAGCTAGAACATTAATTGAACTTTCAGAAGCTATTGCCTTACTGAAGGACATCCAAGGAAGCCAAATTTTAACTGTTCTTTTCTATGACCATTCTTTTGATGTTTATTATGTTGTCCTGAGGAAACAGTTGGATTATTCCAGACATTAAAGGATACTGGTTCTACTTTTCTATGACTAGAAGGTAATTAATTAATTGAATCATTCATATATGCTTTTTGCAGAGCACATCCCAGTTGATAAACTTTAATTTGAAGTGCATTCCTGATAGTGATTATGTAGCTAGCTAGCTAGCTAGATAATTATAAGGCTATTTTTAGGTGAGTCGCTTCACGAAAGTGACATGGAAGATGGAACCAAAGTTTCCTGCAGATGATATGTTCCTTGCATTATTGTACAGCGAAATGTCTTCAGTGACAACTTTTTATGATATTCTGAAATAATTTCACAAGAAAGTTACGTGACATTGCAATAGGGTCAAAATGATTATACCAACTGGAAGGTGGTCCGTCGAAAAGGAAATGACGATAGTAACATCCATTTACACTTCAATTCGATCAAGGTTGATAAATTGTCCACGTCGTGCCTTATCAGATCGAAGATTGCAATATATTTTATGCATGGCCGACAATATCTATATACACTTCAAGGTCTCATATGGGTCACTACTTCTAGATCTTGATAATGTTGAAATTACGACTTACTAGCGAGTAATAATAAAAGACAATCTCAGTGGCGTAATGATTAGTTAAAATTATACAGAATAATAAAGAATTTCTTGATTTTTTAGGAGAAAGAGGCAATTATTATAACTAGAAATTGAAGGTGAGATGTTATATTTAGCATGTTAATGAACTTCTTTGACTTAAAACACCGTGCAAGATGGCCCACTCTATGTTCAATTGTGCAACTTACTATACATCTGTAGTACTTGGGAAAACATATATCCGTTGAAAGATAATGTGACATATGGATTTAGAGAAAAGTGTTGATGGATTTGATAACCTGATGATAGATTGGAACCCACCATAGAGTTGCTTTCATTTGGCTTAAGCGGCATATGCGTTGCATTGCATGTCTAAAGCAACGTCGCGATCAAGTTTCGTGGAATGGAAATGATTTCACAGGGTAAAGAGTGTGGTTGGAGTGGTCATGGATTCAATTTTTCCTGCTCCACTTCACACGAGACTGTGATAGATGAGACTAGAACAGTAGGTGTTCCTGTAAGTTGTTCGAACCTGATGAAAACAACAAATGGTACTGACTGATGAAAAATTGCTGATATCCCCCTCGTGCGTCGCCTGCAAAAACACCCTTCACTATTATCTACATACAGACAACTCTCTCTTTTGTTTTAGCTCTCTCATTTGTTCTGCCATGGATATAATGGTTTCTGCCAGAGAGGGCCTTATTTCATTACAGCCAGCCATTGCTTTTTCCTTTTGCTTCTTTTATCCGTTTCATAGCTAATAACGATCGGACTGAAACCTACCTGAATTATGTTCTTTTGGAGCGTACTATAGTTTGGCCCGTCCTGTCAGGCAATGGCAGACTTTCTGCTCCCATCAATCACTGATTTAGAAATATTGTAAAACATACTCTATACATGAAATTTTTGAGCATCTACAGAGTTTTAAGTGATAGGATATAGATAGTACGCGGATTCAAGAGTGACTAGCAGGCAACCCCACCTGAAACACTTCAAGATTGAAACAGAAAACGTGCTTGGCCTGCATGCGTAGAGGAAGACATTAGTTTTATCCTATCAATAGAGAGTTTGAGAAATATGAGAGTGTTTCATAATATGGGCAATTGCATATATGATATATCACATTCCATTGAGGTAGTAATAATTTGTTCTAGCACTTCTATTAATTATTTCTAGATATATAAATTCAAGGACAAGGCTATGTTTATTTTGATTTTATTCATTTTTTAATATCTTGAATATTATAATTACACAAAATTTTATAAGATTAAAAATTAAGAATTATATTTTACTAATTTTCAAATTATTTTAACAAAATTCATTATTAAGATTGGATTAGAGAACATGTATTTAACTATTAATTTATATTATAATAATTTGATAACAATTAATAAAATGTCCCTTTTTAACAAATTTCTAATATTGCAAAATATTTTTAATAATTTAGTAATTGCTCTTTTGTGTACCAAATTTGCCTTCGTAAATTGATAAATAAATTTTATGTTTATAGTTTTTAAAAATTACTAAAATTTAAAGGAGCAGTTGAATAGCTAAAGAAATGGTCTCAGTTTGTCTCTCTCAGAGAGAAGATTGAGTTTCCAGCAAAATCATAGATTAACCCTAATTACAGTGGAAAAAAGAGATGCAAGTTATTTAGTCAAGTAATCTTTTTAGCAGCAAAAAGACAAGAAATAATCCCTTTCAACGTAATAGAAATTTTGGGAAAGGTAAGTTGCCATAGATTCTTCAGTACTCATGGAGTGGCATTTTCCAATAACAGAAGTACACTGTAGAGATGAGACGACCATGTGAGAATGTGACCTGCACAGCTCTCCGGTGAGAGTTGCCCCGGTGAAGGATCAATGACCTATCCCAGTGATCTGATCGTCTGTGGGAATTCGATAACGTGTCTATCAGATAACACTTTATAGAAAGCTATCGTGGACCATGCAAAGTTTAGATGTTAGACGTGACCATGACACTCCACCGTCCATCTGAGCCATAACTCGTACCTTTTCCTCCATCCTTATATTTGCCTCCACAGATATAAACTCTGCAATAATTGCAGGTTGTAATAAACTCCAGGTCCCTACAAATTATGTCAAGTCACTCTCAGTGGTCAGAAACTTTTGCAGATTACCATAACGTACAAAACCTGATCCGGAGGTACTTTGATTCTTCTTTTATCAAGTCATTGACTAACCACAACAGAACCAATCTAAGGACTCTATACTTGAGCGTGTCTGAATGTTTGAGACAACACTATTATGTACTGTTTCAGCCAACCTAAGAAGAAGACAACATCCTTCAAACCTGTCTCTTTTTTAATCTATAGTTTTAATCTTGTAAACAAACGTTTACGAAAAAATAATAAATGAAAAAACAATTGAATGCTTTCAAAGTTCTAACCAAACTTTGTTTTAATTGCGAATAACGATTTTGAGAGCAATCGTAACATTACAATCTCAAAGAAAAAAGATCGTCATCTTCCATTAAACAAAATCCCATCTCTGGAAACCCAAACAACCAAAAAAGAGGATCAATTCACAAACATAACCCAGAAGGGAAAAAAAAAACCAAGAACAACAATCCCAGGTGACAAACTACCATGTAGGTTATGGAAACGAAACCACCATGATTGGAGTAAGCTCGTGTTCTTCATCTTTACTACATTCATGAGCCACCCCCACACTACTCCTATCACTATATACAACACATGTTAGCATTTGCGCTCTTCTGGCTTGAAGATCCCAGTCGGTGGTCCCCACAACATATAACATAAGCCCAGCACAACATACCTGGGCCGACAACAACCCGACCCAAAGTCCACAAAACCCGATTCCTAGATAGAATCCGAGCCCAATTGCCACTGGCATGCCCACCAGATAGAACGCTCCGAGGTTGATATTCGCAGCATTGGTTGGACGTGCACTTCCTCGAAGGACCCCACACCCCACCGTCTGGGGACAGTTACCCAGTTCGCAAAGCCCTAGGATCGGCAGAGCCGCTGATGTCAACCGTAGGATATCAGGATCAGTCGTGAACATCCGGCCCCACATATCCTTCATTTTCGATGCGAAAACCGAAGCTGATAGGCCCATCGTGGCGGCGACACAAACAGCCACTAGAGCCGATAACTTCGCCTTGTCAGGACGCTTGGCTCCGAGTTCGTTCCCGACCCGAGTCGAGACTGCGAATCCTAGGGAACTGGGGAATATATAAATGAGTGACGTCGTTTGAATCAGAATTCCCATAGAAGCAACACTCGCTTTGGGGTTGACTAGAAGACCACAAAGCACGATCATGATCTCATACCACCACCACTCCAAGCAAACCGATAGACAGCTCGGAACCGCTAGCTTTATCAGAGGTGTCCATCCGTTGAGACACTCTCTGGTTGGTTTTGTCCATGTGGGCTCGTGTAACCTGGAAATCCATATGAATGCGACTAGAAACGTCAGTATGAAGAGGTTGGACACGGCGGCTGCCGCAGCGACTCCAGCGATCCCGAGCTTAAAGTGACTGACAAGTAAAAAGTTGATAGGTAAATGAAGAATAGCGCCTGTGAAGGATGCTAAGGTTAACGGATGGGTGATACCTTGAGCGCGAAGGTAAATGCGGATTGGGTGAATAAAAGAGTTGGCTAAAAGTTCAGGTAGAGAAAAGAGTAGATATGTGCGTGCAAGAGCTACGATATTGGGGTCCTGGTGAAGATAAAGAAGCAATTTCGAGATGTTAAGCCAGAGAAGAGAGATAGGTATTGAGGAGACTAGAAGGACGATTACAGAGCGATGAAGGGTGACAGACAGTAGCTTTGGACGTTGAGCTCCAAAAGCTTGAGAGCAAAGAGGTTCCATGCCTAGAGCAAGGCCAGAGAGAACAGAGTAGCCGGTGATATTTGCGAAGGCGATAGCAAGAGAGCCAGCTGCGAGTTCAAAGTCGCCGAGATGGCCCAGGAAAAGCATGGATGTGATGGAACGAGAATAGAGAATGAGGGCTGTTAGGGCAATAGGAAAAGCTAGTCTGAAGAGCGATTTAACTTCCGAGATTAGAACAGAGAAACTCAGGTATGATGCACAGTCCGGTAAGTGATTCTCAGGATCTTTGATGGTGGTAATGGGAAGAGGAAGGAGTTGAAAAGGTTGCAGCTGCTTTTGTACTGGTTTATTGCTAACGGGCAGGATTGGCAGTGTAGTGTTGGTCTTTGGATTACACATCATGAGCAACAACAGGAGGAGGAGGAAGGAAGATGATATGGTATGCAAATTGTCTTGGATCGAGATACTCTCATAAAGAGCACTCACTACTGGTTTGATCTCTTTCTATAACAATGTGTAACAGTCTGAGATATATAAGCACCTCTGGAGGGAAACATGTCATGACAATTGGAGGAATGAATAAACAATAAAAGTCGAGTGAATCATGAAAGTAACCCTAGACGCTACTCATGCAGAGCTGCTGGAGAGAAGAATATTGAAAAGATATATGTTGAGCAAGCTTTTGAATGTATGGTGGACAAGATTATGAACCAAACCTAGGTATATGGCCTCTACAATAGCTTATTATATTTATATATACCCTGTAGGAAGAGCTGGAAGGGAGGTATAATGGAGCAGTTTGGGTGATGATGGCATGTTATTGAGAGAATGGGAAAGAAGTTTTCGTTTTTTATAGACAGAGGGAGAGAGAGAGAGCAGCCATGTGAAAAACATAATGTTCTGATAGAGACGAAGCTGTCTTAATCTTATTTCATTTCTATATGAGACTAGAGTTCAGACATTTAAAAGGGACAACCACATGCAAAGGTCAAGAGAAAAGATGAAAAGAAAAGAAGAACTGAGAACGTTTGTAACGTAAATATAATCAAACCATTGGTGTGTCTTGCTAAACAAGTGGAAGAAAAGGAGACATGCATGGTTCCCTTATCCCCAAGTTTTTAACCCCATACACACTCTCTCTCTCTCTCTAAAACAAACGGGTCTCTGTCGTGTTGAGTTGTGAGTAATTGACTGTTGTTGTCGTTTTCCAAATGGAGGGTGTGGGTTTGTGAGACAATGACTCTCAGAGCTTTGCTTAACTTTGCTAGCTCTGCTGGTGCTGGTTGGTTCAGACGTGGAACAGAGAGTGAGTGAGTGAGGATGAGCCAATGTTGCGAGCTGTGAGTTGTAAGTGATTGAATGAATGTGACCCCACACGTACAACACTTATACTTTTGCTTTAACTCACTCTGACTCATGCTTAACTATACCCTGACCACTTCTCCTTTCCCCCGTGTTTCTATTACGGGGACGAGTTCGCCTCTCTCTCACCCTCCCCTCTTCACTCCATCTCCGTCCCGTTTTCCTTTTACCCCGCAATTTTTTAAAGATTTACGGTCTTGGCTTCCATTATTCTTTTATATTCAAGGTATAATAAAAAGAAAGTGTGTACCTAATTTAAGATGGAATCCAAAGGAGTGTATGGAAATGGACAATTAAGGTTTGGCGTAAGGTGTAAAAGTTAAATTCCTAACGGGCAGTGGAGAGTGGGTTCCACGTCAAAATCTGGTAGAGAATATGTCATACGCAATTTTCTCTCTACAAAGGTGTGGTGCATTGGCCACTTGATGGAGGCCACGTGAGAGTTTTCTACATATATGTATCTAGTCCAACGTTTTAACTTCAATAATGTTCTTTATCATATATATATTAAATAAGTCACAGTCTTCTTTTTTAATGAGTTGAGTGATTTATTCTCTACTGTTCTGATGTTTTGCTTTTTAGAGAATGGTTCAATTGATAAAAGAGCTCCCCAATTGTCTTTAATAGGCGCGTGATATGTAACAGTATATATATATATATAAAACAAGACTCGACGACACTTAAATAGAGTC
The DNA here is from genome assembly GCA_027563845.1 of Erythroxylum subrotundum. Classification (NCBI taxonomy): domain Eukaryota; kingdom Viridiplantae; phylum Streptophyta; class Magnoliopsida; order Malpighiales; family Erythroxylaceae; genus Erythroxylum; species Erythroxylum subrotundum. The sequence continues at coordinate 3,074,893 of JAOQMQ010000008.1, forward strand.
TCGCTAAAATGTGGGGTATGAGGAGATTCAGTTATATACAATTTTACTTCTATTTAATATATATATATATATATAGCAAGACTCGACAACACTTAGACATAATCTTGCTAAAATGTGAGATACGAGGAGATTCAGTAGTATACAATTTTGCTTCTATTTAATATATATATATATAAAGACTCGACAACACTTAGAGAGAGTCGCTAAAATGTGGGATGTGAGGAAATTCAGTAATATACAAATTTACTTCTATTTGATAAAAAATTACTTCTGATGAACCTACACATATAATACAAAATAATGATAATATAAAATATAGACAAATAAGTATAGCAAATATAAAAATATGTAATGTAATACATAGAACAGTGTAGATAAAACATGTAAAAGATTAACGATACAAGATAAAGTAAGTACATAGAAACTAGGGGAAAAAAAGACAAGTACATAATAAATCAAACCAAATATTACAAGAAGTAATTAGATTAAGTACGGAACTACATAAGCTAATTAATTAGGACAAAAGTACAACATAATTAAAATATTAAGGCTAATTATAAAACGAAGACTAGAATGAAAATGTTTAAAGAACTTAAGAGAACGAGAAAAACCTCTTCAAGTGAGATCTTTCATTTATATTTAAGTACATCAAAGTTTTCTATTGCGAGTTGTGTCTTCGGTAAGTTCTAGCAAAGTCATATCATTCTTGATCATTTCATCTTAATTCATCTTAGGCTTTCCTTTTAGCTGTATAATTAAACAAAAGGGTTCATGGGAATATGCAATTAAAAATCTTAATAAACGTAAACAGAAACATAATTTTGGGCATATGATCGACTTGAAGCAACGTAGTGTCTTCATCTAAAGGTCATGCTTGGAGTTGAGTGCTTCACTGCATTTATTAGGACCCTTGCCCTTATTCCCCAATTTGGAGACACAAATATTTCGATTTCAATGTTCAACCATACCAAGTGTCCTTTTTAATACTCCAACTGTGGTCAATAGGGTCCATCGAGCATTTACTAATTATTTGCTTAGTAGATAACATAAAGAAACTCTTTCAAGTATGTCAATTTGACTTTCTTCTATCTTCTTTTGAATTGATATCTTTGAAGGGCCAATGACATTTTATATATAATTGCAATTTGCATCTTTAATATACTCTTTGGTTCCTAGCTAACAACAGTCACAATAAATTCAGCATTTAATGCTGCCCATATTACTTTTTTTTAAAAAAGAAGATGTTAATGATAATTTCAGGGTTTGTATTGGTACGTGTGGCAAGTCCCCATATAGCTAACCAGGAGGAATTAACAGATACTGTCCAGAGGAAACACAAATGGTGAGATAACAGATTCGTTATCGTATTGGCCATCTGTAGTAGTTCTGGTGCCTTTTGTTAGGTCGAAAGGCAGTAAACGCTAAGTTTTGCTTTGAATACCCAACCATAAGCATGAGTAGTGAGTACTTCAGGCACTTCTTTTTTAAGAATATTGTCTCCTCTCTTTTTTGGAAGTAAAAAGCAAACTAAAGCTTGAAGGCTGCTCAACTGGAACTTCATTTGACAGGGACGCGCAACACCTAGAAAATTAAAGCTAGTCATCTAGACATAACCAATGCTCATCAAATTCCAATAACAAAAGGATCAGATTACTGAGGACAACCGTAACTCTAACCCGAATGGCATGTTCAATGACACAGTTTTCATGGGAACTGTGCAACGTGGTATTGTGGTTTGTCAAATGTGCACGTCAGAAGATGAATACAGAGATTGAGTAGTCATGTTTTCATGGAATTGAAGTTATAAATTATGGATTTCGAGTTAATTTACGATTACCAATAATTATTTGTGACAATTATGATTGTAAATTGCAATTTAAAACTGTGCTTTAGTGTATTTTCCATGTTCATTTCCTTCCATACTTGTACAAATTAAGGTTGCATTTGATGTTTAAGGTTATGTTATTTGATATGCTAAAAACAGAAACACGAGCATGTGGGAGGATGCTATTGGCAGCTGGAGAGGATCCTTCTTTAGAACCGCAGCAAAAGGCTCGATCGAGTTCAATGAATGCAAAAGGAATCAGAAAATATACTCTTCTGATCACATGCAAACAGGACGAATCAGACACAAATCCAAGGGGGGTACGGTTCCTTTGATTTAGCTAATCTATATATGTAAAGTCATTTCCCATGGTTTGCAAGCTTTTAGGCGTTTATTGTATTTGTGTGACAGGTACCTTTCCTTAAATGGTAAAATTGAAAACAACTAGGACGAGACCCACACGCATGCCATATCTGATATCGCATATGGTACGCATTGAGCCACATGGTTAGCGATACGTTCTAGCCAATTCCACTTCATATTGCATTAATGACTCTGCTTTCCTTCTTTGTGCAAGTGCAAGCTTGTTCCAATTAAGCATACCTCATATGGCAGTGATGACCGTCCTTTCCTTCTTTGTGCAAGTGCAAGCTTGTTCCAACTAAGCATGCGGCTTGGCCCTTAGCTATTTCAAGTAAGCCCCCACCAAAACTAACTAGTCAAGGCGCAATAACTATTTGATGCACATGTTTCAATGATTAGTTAATAACAAGGTTTATGTATTTTTGGGCTTCTTCAATCCTGGATTTAGTTTCTATTCAAATATCGTTGTTGTTACGTATACACGACTAAAATAGAGTTGTTTCGATATCATTTTGTAGTAGAAGTAACTCTTAAATCTAACAAGTCAATATTATTTTTTAAATAATCTCATTTAATAACTAATAAGATTAAATTATTAAGAAGTTAAAAATTTTAATAAACTTTGTTCAATTTTATAATTATAGTCTGAACTTTAAAAAGTGATAATAAAATATTCAAACTTTTTTTTTATAATTATAGCCCAATATTGATGTCAACGTTAAGTTTATTGACGCGACTTGCCACGTGTTCTAGAACTTTAACTATTAATACACGTTAGTGAAAATGAACATAACAAATAAAGATTAATAAAACGGCGGTGTTGTTAAAAATGAAATCCCTAAATTAGTTTACACAGCCTCAACCCTTTGTTATTTATTTGTTCTCCTCGACGATCACGGTCTTTTGTTTTCTGTTTGTTCTTTCGTCATCTCAAACTACACTTGCATTGCAGCATACTATACTAATAAGTTTTTTGTTTTCAATTCGTTCTCCTGATGTTCTCAGTATGAGAGTGTCGGAGCTGCGTAATTTAAAAATTGAATGGTGAGGATATCGAGAGAACAAACTGAAAACGTAGGAAAAAACTAAAATACTAGTGTTGGAATAAAATTAAAAAAAATTAAAAATTTAAGCATTTTATTGTCAATTTTAAAGTTCGGATTAGAATTGAAAAATATTAAAATTTTGAACATTTTAATGTTACTTTTTTTATATTAAGGCAATAATTACAAAATTGAGTATATTTTTTTTTTTGTAATTAAACCTATTATGTATATGTAAGTAGAGCTTTTAACGGCATAAATATAAAAGTAGGCTCTTTTACCCATTTTAAAGAGAAGGCGTCACCGTAATTTCGGCGAGCTCTTCTTCGTGATCTTTACCACGTTCAACTTCAAGAGATTCATTACGACTCCCATCACTATACGCAGCACGCGTTAGCTTTTGAGCTCTTATGGCTTGGACATCCCAGTCGGTTGTCCTCACTACATACAGCATAAGCCCAGCACAACATATTTGGGCCGACAACAATCCGACCCAAAGACCACGAAACCCAACTCCGAGACAGAATCCGAGCCCAATTGCCACTGGCATGCCTACAAAGTAGAAAGCTCCGAGGTTGATATTCGCTGCTTTCGACGGACGAGCAGTTCCTCTGAGGACCCCACAACCCACCGTTTGCGGACAATTACCTAGCTCACAAAGCCCTAGGATCGGCAGTGCTGCTGATGTCAACCGGAGGATATCGGGATCACGCGTGAACATCCGGCCCCACGTATCTTTGACTTCTGACGTGAAAACTGAGGCTGATAGGCCCATTACGGCCGCAATAAACACAGCTACAGCAGCGGATAACTTCGCCTTGTAGGGTCTGTTAGCTCCGAGTTCGTTGCCCACCCGAGTAGAGATGGCGAATCCTAGGGAACTGGGGATTATATAGATCAACGACGTCGTTTGAATCAAAATCCCCATCGAAGCAACGGTCGTTTTGGGGTTGACTAGAAGACCGCATAACAGGATCATGATCTCATACCACCACCATTCCAAGCAAACCGACACGCAGCTGGGAACCGCTAGCCTTATGAGAGGTTTCCAGCCGGTGAGACACTCTCGGGTTGGTTTCGTCCATGTGGGCTTGTACAAGCCCGAAGTCCACACGTATAAAACAAGAAACATGAGCACGAGAAGGTTGGACATGGCGGCTCCGGCAGCGACTCCTGCAACTCCTAGCTTGAAGTGATTGATGAGAAGAAAATTGATAGGCAAATGAAGAATGGTTCCGGTGAGGGATGCCAAGGTTAATGGATGAGTGATGCTTTGAGAACGAAGGTAAATGCGAATTGGGTGGATAAAAGAGTTGGCTAAAAGGTCAGGTAGAGAAAACAACATGTACGTATGTGCGAGAGATACGATATTAGGGTCTTGGTGAAGATATAGAAGGATTTTTGACATGTTAAGCCAAAGAAGTGAAATGGGTATTGATGACACAAGAAGGAAAGCCACCGAGCGGTGAAGGGTTAATGAGAGCAGTTTTGGACGTTGAGCACCAAAAGCCTGAGAGCAGAGAGGTTCCATGCCTAGAGCAAGGCCTGAGAGTACAGAGTAGCCGGTGATGTTAGCGAAGGCAATAGCGAGAGAGCCAGCTGCTAGCTCAAGGTCACCGAGATGGCCGAGGAAGAGCATGGAAGTGATGGAACGAGAGTAGAGAATGAGAGCTGTCAGGGCGATAGGGAATGCGAGCTTGACGAGCGACTTAGTTTCCGATATAATAGCTGCGACGATGATGTTTGTGTCGGACAGTCTAGGGGTAGCTTCAGAAACTTGTAGGAGTTTTACCAACTCAAGCTTTTGAGCTGGTTTATCACTCACCGGCAAGATTGGAACTCTATTGTTGGAACTGTTGGCATTTGGATTACACATGATGACGATGAAGAGGAAGGCTACGAAGGTTTTGATGATCTTTTTGTTCTCTTTTCACTCCCCAACTCTCTTTTCAGTTTTATGACTAACAAAAATTTCTGTTGAAGGCTACATAGGGTACTTGTTTTTAAACTTAGTTCCATGAGGATCATAATTCTATTAAATATTCATAGCGAGGTACCATATGAGTTCTAATTTTCTTTTCTTTATATTTTAAGTTAAAACGTTTCCCTTTAATTATAATCAATTTATCTTTCATTTATATTTGTTATTATTTGAAATAAAAACCTAAAAACTCGTGTCCACAAGACATAAGGCAACGTGTCTGCATGGAACACCGACTACCAAAAGAACCACTAAAGATCATTTATACTTCATGCCGATAGAAAGGGGGACGGATCTTCTGTCCCCTATCTTATCCCATTGAATTTCAGTTATTTATTTGTGTGAATTTTATATAAATAGATGGTTAAAATTTAAGGAAACATAGTAAAGGACAGAGCAGGGGATAGAGAATCCGGACATCATAGAAAGAGTCTACTGAATATTGTATGGCAAGATAATTAGCTTTATAAAACTCGTTGGTATTTGAGATTTTTCTTTTCCTTATTTGCTGACCTTACGACACGAGTTGACGACAGCCACGCACCACCTGTGTGCACGTTCTCAAAGATACTCTTCTCTTTCAAGAAGATTCGTGGCATGTCAAGCCCTGGTAAGATTCTTCGCTTTGTGTCGAATTAAAGTTTTTGACTGTACACAAAAATCTTCTAAAATGTCATAATATTTAGGCTGTAGCTGATGGGAAATCACAATCACATAAGCAGAAGAATTACAATTAAATGCTAAGACATACTCCCCTCCAGAGCCGGCCCTAGGCAGGGGCCAGCGGGGCACCCGCCCAGGGCCCACTATGAGAGGGGGCCCCAGGGCCCCCTCTCTAAACTAACATTAGATTTTTTTTTTTTTAGTTTACTCCTTGCTAAGTTAGCTAATTAACAACACTGTAATGTTAATGTCATTTATGAGAGGGCCCCACTTTAAAGGCCTCCTCTCTAAACTTTAAGAAGTGACGCAGCTAATGAGCTTGCGTCACTTGAACAATTTACAACACTATAACGTTAAAGTAATTTACATCTT
>JAOQMQ010000008.1:3087932-3098280 GCA_027563845.1 Erythroxylum subrotundum
GTATCTCCAAGTTAAAGTCCAGCAGTCCCATGGATCCCAGTAGCAAGGTCCAACCTCAACAGAGTCAGGCTGAACCACATACGAGTTACAAAACGAGTAAAAAACCTGATGTGACAAGACTAAGACTATAGAGGTGTCGCCTACATTCATGATATCTCTCGTAAATATGAGAAACCAGGCTTAAGAGGGAATAAAAGTAAGGTGAACTAGGAAAAAGACATATTCTTCCATTACATGAGATTATATTAAGAGACTCTATTTGAGTGGAAGAAATTTAGAAAATAAATAATTAACTCAAGATCAGTTTATAGTATAAGCCAATAAGAATTTATCAATTGTGTTTGATTAAAGTATGAGCAATCAAGAGATTGATAAATATGAATCTCGTTTATTTAGAAGTAAGCATTAATTATTTCTATAAGGTCAATTTGAAATGAAAGGAAAAATTCACATGATTATCCCACAAAAAGAGTGTGAACCGACGAATGTAAATAAGGCTCTCTAAATAGTTTTAATAAGGAAGAATGAATGAACGTAATGAAGGAGAAAATAACTTCTTTGAACTCTAATAAAGTATAAGACTTGATTTCTTTAATAGACAAAAGAAGACTACTGGGAAATGAGTTCTGAAAATAAAGCAAAATGCTGATGATAGTGTTGCAAGATACAAGGTATGTCTTGTAGCTACAATATATACATAATAGGAGAGAATCGATTATGAAAAATATTTTATCTAATTATAGGTTGGATTCAATATGATTAATCTTGATTATATTAGTAAATATGGGTATTTAATTATATATCAAATGAATGTAAAAACTACTTTTTTTAATATATAATTAAAAGAAGAATATATGTGAAACAACTTATAGGTTTCATTAAGACATGCTAAAAACATAAAGTGTGACGATTGTTGAAATCAATTTATAGCTTAAAATAAGCTTTAAGAAAATGGTATACTTATTTTTATAATGTAATTATTTCATACGATTTTCACATAATTTATGAAACACTACATATACAGTGAAAGATCTAAAGATACATTTATGATTTTATCATAATATGTGAATGATAATTTAGTTAATTGTAATGAATGTGAACTTGTTAAGCAAATTAAAAACTAGCTATTCAAAATTGAAATAAGACATAGGTGAATGTATATACATTCTTAAAGATTTCAAGAGATCATTATAACTTTCACAATCGATATATATTTAAAAAGTTCTTAAACATTTTGTGCAAGTTTATAAATCAATTGATAATCCTATTGTTAAAGGTGAATCTCTTAATCAAAGTTTTTGTTTAAGGATGTTGTAAGAAAAGGAACAAAGGAAAAAAGCTTCCTATTTCACTGTAGTTGGAAGCCTTATATATGAAAAGATATATACAAAACTAATTATTGATTATGTTGTTAGAATAGTGAGCAAAAATCAATCAAATTTTGGTCAATCACAAAGAAAAGTAGTAAAGAGATACATGTATTAGGCATGTGAAGTATATTGGAAAAGTATTAAAGAGATACATATATATATATCTATACGTGATATAGTGATAGACCCATTAACAAAGCCAAATCAATAGATACATATATTAGCCACGTGAAGTCGTTAGAATTACGTAGATATTGTTATCTTATTGGTAAATAGTTCTAGGTACTGTATATGTTCATTTATTGTGTTATTGTTTCTAACTATATAATATATATTAATATCATTTAGTATGTGATAAGTAATATGTAACACGTAATTTTGAACTATGTTTCCTTTGTGCAAAATATTTTGAATACAAATTAAAGAGTATGTTAGACAGACAAAAGATTGGCACTTGCATACAAGTAATTGCCCCCGGTATTTGCAATAAATGGAGATGAGGCATGCTTAAATTATCATTCATTGTTAATTGAGAGCAAGAAGATTAAATAATAAATACTTTCTTAAATAGTAAAAATAAGAGAAATTTTGTTTAAAGTAATTAAATATTCACTATATTTATATTAACTACTAGATACGACTTCTTAAAAAGATGAAATTTAGAACGGAATAGTGAATTAGTAAGTATGTTTGAACCAATATTTGTATGCAGGGGTGAATCATAAATTTTTTTGAGTGGGGGTAAAATTTTAATAGGGACAATTTTATTTTTAATGAGGGCAAAATTTTTATAGGAGTAAAATTTTATTTTTTTTATAGGGACAAAACTTAAAATAATAAATTTTTTATAGGAAATTTGTTGGAAGCAGTGGGGGCACTATAGATCCGCCCTGTTTGTATGATCTTTCATAAATATGTTAGAACCAATATATGTAAGATATTTTATAAATACATCCACTTCAAATGAAGGAGTTAATGATTCCTACCATGTGTATAACATTGATTGTGAAAAAAGATTAATATATATCATAACATCTCAACTTATATTATGTAAGACTCTAGATATTAAATAAGCTTTATAATCTTTTATGACTCCCATCTAATTCTTAATAATTATATGTTTAGAATTTTACTAAAGAATCATGTATAATACGATCTTACAAGAAAGGTAATTTTGATTGCAAGGTAGGTATTTTCTCTTGGTAAAAGAATTTAATACAATTACAACTTAATGAAGTAAACGAGATTAAAGTAGAATAGAGATGCAAAATGTGAATTAGGATACAAAATATTAAATTTACTTAAGAATTAATTTATGACAATATACTCCTGTTGTATATTATTCACTAGTTATTGTGAAAATTACAAAATTCTAATTACTTAATTTCATCACACATAAGTGAGAGATAATAAATAAGAACATTTATAATGAATAATATGAATATTTACTTAAATAATAATAGCTACTTTGCTTACATAACAATTATAGCAATTTTAAGATATATAAAATTTGCTTTTTATAAATAAAAATAAGAAAAAAGAAATTCTTCATAAGCCTTTTAATTTGTAAGAAAATAAAAACAAATTTATAAGTGATTTGCTTTCGTTAATTCATATTTTTTATGATTACGCAATTCGAGCTCAAATTGTCTCTGGTTTATTTAAACTTGGGCTTGAGTTTGCTGTCTTAGGCCCAATTGTGCTCCCGGACCAATTCATTACCATCCTTTAAGACTCGGTGAAGACTTATAAATGAGTTAGGGGTTCAAAAAATTAGATGAATAAATACTTATAAAATAAAATAAGTATAGAATAAGAAGGATAATAAAAACAGTTGATTTGTTCCCAAAGTTGGGTGGCCTTGAGAGACCAAAAATGCAATAAGAAGTGGATGGTTGGCGTCAGACTTTGAACGTGACCCTTGTCCTCGAGGAATAGCACTTACTTTTGTTTCCAGGACCTTACACATGGCTTTTTGATAAGGTGGTCCCTTTCGATTCTACCATCTTTATGGAACTCGAAATCGAACCATCGATCAAAAGCTATACCTAATTGTAGCTGACGTGACTCATTCTTGCAGCAGTGCAGCCGTTGATTTATCATTTATGGCTTGCTTTGTTCTCTTGCAGGGAGTGGATGGAAGGGAGGAGAGGTGGGAGGCTAAAAGAAGCATATCTCAGTCTTAGTCGCCTTTAAATCTTGGTACAGGCAGTTAGGCACTCCTGGACCGTCCATGCCTGATTTATTTCTGTAACTTTCTAGTAGTTAACAAAGAATTCTAAATACGTGGTGCTAACACTTTTAGACGAGCAAATGCACCAACTATGGTGTCTCAGTATTCTCGCAATACGATATACTCAGTTATCAATTAGTAAAAGATGAAAAGATGAAAAGTTATCGTTCTTGTAATTTTTGATACACTATTTTCAGAAATCTATTAGTATCAGATCAAAAATCTATCATATATATTCGTTATCGTCATCACACTCGGTCTGAAATTTCACAATAAAACAGAATTTAGAGAGATCTAATAATACGTAACCTTATCCTTGTATAATAAATAGGTTATTTCCGGCTATCATGTATACTCGTTATAGTAAAAGTTTACGAGTTCCAAAAAACAATTCAATTCAAACCCTAACATACAGGGAAGTATCCTTTTTTTATTTTGTCAATTATCATTAAGCCAATCCTCTAATGGCTGTTTTAAGAGTAGTTGCCAGGTTTTACAACCAATTAACAACTCACTTTAGTATCTTGTGCTGACTCGTTGCTGATCCGGTTTGGATAAACTTGATTTAAATAGTTGGCATTAAATTTGAAACCAAGTTGTTTGTGTAAAATTTATGCATTTCTATCTTAAGCGCAGTTTTCCTCTTCGCCAATCACATGGCAGCCTTCTTCTTGTATCCTAAAAGGGTCGACTGTTGACTTAATGCCCCGTAAGTAACGGAAGCTGACCAAACTCATCACGGAAGGGTAGACACGTTGACCGTAGTTTTCGTTTACACAATTCATCTGTTATGTTCTGCTCTTACCTTTTTAAAGACTTTGGCTTTTGAAGGATTCCGCGGTTGGATTTGGATGATAAAAGACGGCAAAGGGCGGAAAGTTGCTTGAGTTCATAGTTTTGTGGTAAAGCCGCGTTCCCGCAGTTTCGAGGTTATTCTCATCAAACCCAGTTGCTCTCCGTAGTTCTTATTCGTCTATTGTTCTACTTATTTAAAACATTATTTTCATCTGATAATGTAGTTTAAATCTTTACGCAGTACAGATTCCATACTACACCATTTAGGACAAGGGAAGTAACACGTGAGATTGTTTGGAGATGGACGTGGAAAGCGAAAAGCAAGACAAAAACCATGTCCGTCTAGGTACTTGTCATGTCCACTCAAATTGGTTCCTTCCGTAATTCCAACCAAAACCATGTCCCTTTGGTTCATAACTCAACCTTGTACTCTGTACATGTATAATATCTATTTGCACTTAAAGCCAGGGAAATGGTTTTCGCGTAATACATTTGCAATGGTCCTATTTTCCATTGTAGGCCAATAGCTGTGATCCTTTCGAAAGAGAGAGATAGTAACGATAAGAACGAACAAGAGGCCAAAGCCAAAGCCAAAGCCTCTACTTTGACACTCTTTCTAGACTCCTACTTTATTTCCCAGAAAATCCCAGCTTGGTATTTATTGATCAAACTTGTTCTTTTAACAGAGTATTAGTAAGTTTATTCCAAGGCCTGTTGCAGAGGGGGGAAGAAGTGCTGTAGAGAGTTGATGATGGGGAAGGTGGCAGTCGGGGCGGCAGTAGTATGCACGGCGGCGTTGTGTGCGGCGGCGGCGCTGGTGGTGCGACACAAAAGGAAAAGTTCAAGTAGGTGGGGCAGGGTAATGGAGATATTGAAAGAGTTGGAGGAGAAATGTGGGACCCCCATATGCAAGCTGCGTCAGGTGGTGGACGCTATGGTTGTTGAGATGAACGCTGGCCTTGCATCGGACGGTGGTAGTAAGCTCAAGATGATCATCAGCTACGTCGATAATCTTCCCACCGGGTAGATTTTGATTATCACCTTCCCTTTTCCTAACTCTGTATGTTCATAAAGTCTAATACGGCTAGTAGCTAGTTGAATTTTACTGGTTTAGAGTGATCAGGTCAGCTTATCACTTTCATTTACTTTTATATCTACTATCTGAGGTTCAGAATTTGGTTTCAATTGATTGTAGTTTATGTTCCTTCTGTGTTTGCTATTTTCCATTATGTTATGTGTCCCTGTTTTCTTTTACTCTGTAGTTGTTGATATGCGTGGAAGAATATTGTATAGGTCTTACCTACTTTTCATTGTTTTAATTGATCATCCTTATGCCTTTTAGCATTTCCTTTCAATAATGCCCAAGAAAAAAGGAGATCTTTTCCCAGTTACCTATCGTGTTTTTTGTCAGAGAAATCTCCTACTCTGAGCTTAATAAATCAGATTACGGTTTAAGGGTGCATTATTGAGGATAGTTAATTCAAGTTTTTTGTGATCATAATGTAATCTTCTTGGCTAGTACTCATTTATGATCTTACCACTCACTGTCGTTTGATAAAACTTGGTTTTCGTCTTAGATGGATCGACTGAAACTCTGTAGATGGAAAAGCATGTTTTTTATAATCTTTGTTTCAATTATCATCTTTTTTCATGTGATGTGTCGGAATCCGAATCAAGGGGTTTCTAATTTTCTAAGATATGCTTCTGAACTAACCCAGCTGTTGCCTCATGACACTTGTGTGGTTTACTTTTCTTTATTCGAAGGTGATATGCTCTTCTGTGAACGGTTGGGCATATAGTTTTGATTCCCTGAGGCCCATTGCTTTCTTCGCTCTTTTTATTTATGATCTAACCTTTTGATTCCCCTTGTATATTGGCTTGCAGTCTTGGTATCTGGGTCACTGCTTAACGCTTTTCAACTGTTGGTTCTTTAAATTGCTTTACTTAACCACACTGAACTTGAAAGAGATGCTTGAATTGTTGGTAAATGTATCTTTGTTTGATAGCTCACCTACATTGACTTTTTATGTTAATGTTATAGATTAGGTGTGTCAAAAGTCAGATGGAAACGAAAAGGGGACAAAGGGAAGTATATGGAATTTCTCAAAAAAAAAAGAAAAGAAAAAAGAGCAGCAATATTCTTTAGTTAGAAAATAAACATTACAAATGAACAAGTGCAATAATTCGTTCAACGTTTATTTATCTCAATCTCTTTGAGATAAGATTTATAGTTCTGGATCCTGCTCGTATGAAATACTGCAACTGAAAATGACAGACTCTTCATTCTTTCCTTTCCCAGAGATGAGAAAGGGTTGTTTTATGCATTGGACCTTGGTGGTACAAACTTCCGGGTACTGCGGGTGCTGCTGGGAGGTAAAGAAGATCGTGTTGTCAGACAAGAATCCGAGGAAGTTTCCATCCCACCACACTTGATGACTGGATCTTCAGATGTAAGTATCAATTCGTGCTTTCCTGATAAAAATTGGTCATATTAGACTATTTCCTGTTTTGAAATTTAGTTGCTGATGTTAATTGCAGGCATTATTCGATTTTATTGCTGCAGCTCTCGCCAAATTTGTAGCTACAGAAGGTGAAGAATTGCATATTTCACCTGGTAGACAGAGGGAGCTTGGTTTTACCTTCTCATTTCCTGTCAGGCAAACATCAATCTCATCAGGAACACTTATAAAGTGGACAAAAGGCTTCTCTATACAAGATGCGGTTAATGCTAATTACTTTGACTCTCGTTCTCTTCACTTTTCTTTTCTTTTATCTTTCGGTCTTGGTTCTGAAATTGATAAGTTTTTGAGATCTTGGGTCTTTTTCCTTGATTAGGCATTTAAAGGCACTACCTGACTCTCCTGTCATGCTTCTAAACCAACAGACTTAGTTGTTTAATGCACATACAGATACCCTGAAACAAAACAAAGTATTTACATATACTTACATTCCTGATATTATTCCCTTACATATGGAACATTCATATTTGCGTATTACTGCATCAGTTTGAGTTTACAGTGGAATGGGACATGCTCTCAACGACTGGTCTAACAATTTATGCTTGAAACTCTCTTGAAGAATTTACTCTTTTCATAAAATCCGCAATGCAATAAACATTACATTATTTACAGCTGTAGCTCAATTAAATGGTGTTGTTACCTTACCACTTCATTTCATTGCCGATCGTGTTATAGGTAGGACAAGATGTGGTGGGAGAATTGACCAAAGCCATAGAAAGGGTTGGCCTTGACATGCGTGTGGCGGCCTTGGTGCGTTACGTATGAATATATACATACACATAATTGTTCATTTACCCATCCATTTGTTACCAGTAGAGTGTGTACCATAGTTATTCGACTGAGTAACTAACAGAATCTTATCAACTTGGGAGCTGATGCAGGTCAATGACACAATAGGAACATTGGCTGGAGGTAGGTACTACAACCAGGATGTCATTGCTGCAGTTATATTGGGTACTGGTACAAATGCAGCATATGTAGAACGAGCACATGCAATTCCTAAGTGGCAAGGTCTTCTCCCTAAGTCTGGGGAAATGGTTGGTACTTCCAACTGAGTTTGGTCATTGCTATTCATCCGCAGTCTTAGAATATTTTACTCCCAGGAGGGTTTAGTGTCTGGTTAAATAAGGTCGTATAATCTTTAGGTGATCAACACCGAGTGGGGTAATTTCCGGTCATCACACCTTCCACTAACGGAATATGATCAGTCCCTGGATGTTGAGTCTCTAAACCCTGGAGAACAGGTAATGTAACCACACTCGTCAAATTCATCTTATTGTTGTCAACTGGTAAAAATTTTGCTAATATGGGTCTTTCAGATTTTTGAAAAGATGATTTCTGGTATGTATTTGGGAGAAATTGTCCGCAGAGTTCTATTGAGAATGGCTGAAGAAGCTGACCTTTTTGGGGATACTGTTCCTCCAAAACTTAAGATTCCGTTCATATTAAGGTCTGTTATTTCTACTTGTCTTGCTCATTAATGTCTTTCCCTTTCATGCATTGGCCTTTTCTTGTTCTGCAGATTGCTAGATTGTAGGTTAATTTCATCCCTTAGAGGGCACTAAGAGACGTTAGATGCTCACTTGGCCTATTTCTACACATTTCTTGACTAGATTTTTATAGTGTTTCTGTAATCATTGCAACTTTTGAGGTATCTCATATTTATTTTGCTTCAGCATGCGGAATGAATACTAATATCTGCCTTTTCATGCATGACTTGTTGATTTTGAAGTCATCATCTTTTCTTATACATATTGTGTAAAACAAAAAGCTCAATTTGTGACTCCCGTGCAACTGCTGTACTGATGAATTTTAAGTGGAATGGTGCAGAACTCCTGTCATGTCTGCTATACACCATGATTCGTCTTCAGATCTGAGAGTTGTGGGGACCAAATTAAAGGATATCTTTGAGGTAGAGACAAAATTATGCGGAGCTATTTGCCTTGTGACATTGTTTTGTCCATTCCTAGATCTCGATGAATATCTTCAAAACTAAATGTCTTCACTATGTAAGAACAAGTTTTATCATGACAAGATTCAAGTCTCGTTGTTTGAAGTATGTTGGTTTTACTTGTCTCAGGTATCTAATACATCCCTGAGATTGCGAAGAGTAATCGTTGAGGTGTGTGATGTGGTTGCCACCCGAGGTGCACGCCTATCTGCTGCTGGGATTGTTGGAATCCTAAAGAAATTGGGACGAGACACTGTAAGGAATGGGGAAAAACAGAATTCGGTGGTCGCATTGGATGGTGGATTGTACGAGCACTATACCAAATT
Organism: Erythroxylum subrotundum; assembly: GCA_027563845.1. NCBI lineage: Eukaryota > Viridiplantae > Streptophyta > Magnoliopsida > Malpighiales > Erythroxylaceae > Erythroxylum > Erythroxylum subrotundum. The sequence continues at coordinate 3,097,127 of JAOQMQ010000008.1, forward strand.
TAGCAAGTGCATGGAAGGCACTGTGAAGGAGTTACTGGGAGAGACTGTTTCTGAAAACCTTATCATCACACACTCTAATGATGGCTCTGGCATTGGAGCTGCTCTCCTTGCAGCCTCTCACTCTCAATACCTGGATATTGAAGAGTCTTGAAAACTTGTAAAAGATTGAACGAGTCGACATTTCTCAATTTTGTGTCTTTGTTTGGACCTTTACCTCAGTCCAGAGCTGTTTCATAGTCATAAAAACCAAATAACAGACAAAGCTACAAAGGGCCAACATTTCCTCACAATGGAAAGGACGAGTTTTGACCATAATCATGAAAATTATTTTGATCATACTTCTATTATAAAATTTTATCTGGTGTTGATAGCTTCTGAAGGGTATGAATATTACGACTCTTTAACATTTCAAAGAAAAAAAGAGGTGTTCTCCAATGGCTGCCTTTTCCTCTTCACTGGGACTCAAATCCGCATTCAGAAGGATAGATTGCTATTTTAATTCCTTCAAACTCATCGTTTCATATCTATATTTACTTTCCTGCTCCACTCTGAGAGCTTCTGATTCATGGCTGAAGAAACCGAACTGTAGTTGTTTATAAGTAACTAAGACATAAAAAATAAAAAAAAAAAACCTTCAGAGTTTGGCCTCGACCTAACTAGATTGAGTACTTTCAGAAAATTGTTCGTGTCAGAGCAGCTGAATTAGGGCTTTGGTACACGTGTCATGTTTTCTTCCATTGGATGAATCAAACTCTGTTGCTGCAGCTGACACACGTTGCCGGAATTGAGCCACGTGTTGGATTCACTGTTTAATAAAAGATGGTAGCAAGACCACATCGCTAAGACAATAGAAGCAAACAGCCCTTATAAGTTAGAACGCAACACAACTAAAGCGTCCCTTCGGGGACATCCGATAAAATTGGAACGATACAGAGAAGATTAGCATGGCCCCTGCGCAAGGATGACACGCACAAATCGAGAAATGGTCCAAATTTTTTTTCCCCCCAACCTCCCCTTTCCCTTCCCCGTGAAAAATTCCTCCGCCAGTTTCAGCCATGCTGTTTCTTAAAACATCCACCAGTTTCAGCCATGCTGTTTCTTAAAACTCTCCTCATGTTAATCCTGTAAGGAAGATTTGTAGCTGATGTTTTCTT
>JAOQMQ010000008.1:3128525-3163389 GCA_027563845.1 Erythroxylum subrotundum
CAGATATATGATAATTACTTGTAGAGTTCTTTTAGACTAAATGTTGGATGGCACAGAGCTTCATGCACACCTTTTTAATGAGGACTGGAACAACAACCTGGGCCACCTACATTTGCAAAGCATAAATTTTTTAGGCTTTTTTTTACACTTTTGTTACATGTATTCTGTATTGTCCCATCCAGAAGCTTGCTTTGCTAGCATTTAATGTGTTGATGATTTGTTCTTGTCAAGGTTGGGGCAGAGTGGATGTGTAAGGACAGCAAGTATATATTATTTTTGGATGACGATGTTAGGCTGCATCCTGGATCAGTCGGAGCCCTCACTACCGAGATGGAAAAAAATCCTGAGGTGTAGCTGTTATTGTTGGTGTAGTACTTGCTGATATAGTGGTCAAAATTACTGGCCAGATTTTAGATTTAAATCTTGACTAATGTATGCAGATATTTATTCAAACTGGATACCCACTTGATCTGCCTTCTGGGAGCTTAGGAAGTTACTGCATCTATGAATATCATATGGTATAGAAACCATGATAACGTTCCTCAGTACCTTTCCTTTATCATAATTATAGTTTCATGAACATTAGGTGTTCAAAGCTGCCCATTTTATTTTATGGTTTGTACTGTAATATGACCTAACACATGAACATGTGGATATTTTCCATTAACAGCCTTGTTCGATGGGCTTTGCAACTGGTGGTAAAACGTTCTTTCTGTGGGGAGGATGCATGATGGTGAGTACTGAGGGCTATACTTATGATTTTTTGCACACATTAGAAATTCATCTTAATTGTTATAATTTCTCTTCAGATGCATGCTGATGATTTTAGATATGATCGCTATGGTGTGGTCTCAGGACTTCGTGATGGAGGATACTCTGATGATATGACTCTTGCAGCTATAGCTGGTAATTAAAATAGTCTGGAAGCTAATTCTATTAGAAACAACAATTACCTCCAGCTTTATGTCTTGCATTTTAAGTTTTCATGTCATAACCGATCACTTCTGATGATGCTGGAAGTTTCCATCTCTTCTCAGGGGCTCACAAGAAGCTCATTACATCACCCCCTGTTGCCGTCTTCCCACATCCCCTTGCCAGTGATCTTACTTTCTCAAGGTTTGTGATTGTCACTTGTATAGATTTAAATGCAGCACAGTTTATTCCCAAGATGACTTAATTGTTCCTTTTCTAGGTACTGGAATTACTTGAGGAAGCAAACATTTGTTTTGGAATCCTACATATCAAATGTTAATTGGTGGATGAATAAGGCACTATTCTCCTCTCACTGCTATTTATCTTGGGGGTTTGTGTTGCCATATTTTATGTCTATGATACATGTTACAGCAGCACTATGTATATATATTCGGGGATATGCTCAAGGGGAAACAACTTCTGTTTCTAAGGGTGAGTCCGTGATTGGTGAACCATTGTTTTTGTTGGTCAAATGGAGCAATATTACAATATTTCGTTTGAAGACATGAGAATAAGAAGCTATTATTGCTTTTTATTATGGATATCATCATGCAGCATGTGTTGTCCTCGAGTACAGGTGCTATAGACACAGTTTTAAATCTTCACCTTGTAGTTGATGAGTAGGAAAGGATATCAGGTTAACCTGGAAAACCATCATTTTTTCAGTAATCATATTTGGAAGACATTTTATTAGAGAAAATATTGTAATTAGGATTATTCTTTTCTTCTCCACATTTTCAGTGAGCAGACATGCTAATACTTTGAGTATGTCGGTGGTAGTGTTTTAAGACCCAAATAATTGTTGACAATAACCGGTTGACTATTTGTATGTTACTAGTATAGGGGCATGGTAATTTTCTGGTTAACCTTTTCTGTTGTTTAAATTTGATTTTGTTGTTCATAGAGCTTAGCAAATTATATGCACAGGTTTGTTACTGGTAACCTGCCTAGCAATATGCACCTTTATTGAACTACTGTCCATGTGGAACTTGACGAGGATAGAAGTTGAGCTATGCAACATGCTATCCCCTGAGGCTCCTCAATTATCTCTTGCAACATATAACTGGGTCCTTGTGAGTATCAGTTCTTTCATGACACTATGTGGTTGCACTTCTTTGCAAGATTTATCTTTGGTATCAAGATATTATAGCATCCTGATTCCTGTGAATTGTCCATCTACCCTCTTGCATTGCCAGATAATGTGTTATTTGTGATGACATTGTGATCACTACATTTTGACATTTACTTTCTAGTGGTTAATGTTGGATGGTGGCTTTTAAGATTTTTTGAGCTCGCCTTCAGATTAGGATAGTAACATCTGTACAAGCAATTGGTTCAAATGCTTTCCCACTCTACATTCGAAAGGGCAAAGGTCCTTGTGAGCAAGTATGATATCTGGATCCAATCGTTTCCGTTTTGGAATGAAACAAGGGAAATTGGAGTACATGTTTATGATGACGACGACTTACACTTTTATCAAAAAATATAATTTTGCCATGGTTGCAGGTATTCATAGCATTGCTGGTGGATAACTTTTTATATCCCATATCCGCTTTCGGTTCTCATTTTTCTCAGTCCATCAATTGGTCCGGCATCCGATACTACTTGAAGGATGGGAAGATAAGCAAGGTATGCCAGTTTGGACCTTATGTCCTGTCATGGAGGAACATATTTATATATCAAATATACATCTCCACTTAAAAGCTGCCTTATAAAAGCCATCATTTTAGAGAAAGCTGTATCAGAACTTGTAGATCCCCTCCCTCTATCTTATTGTTTTATATAGAATTTGAAGCCCCATATCGCATGAAGAGTAAGAAAAACAGTTGTCTTCATTTTTAGCGAACTCTTTTTCTGTGAAGAGCTTCCTTTCCAATTCAGCCTTTAGTGTAACCATATGCTCAACTTGGCATTCTGTGATCAGCAAGGCATGAATCCAGATCGAGATGAATGTTCTTTTGTGTTAGATGACCTACTGACCAGCATTTATTTTGACGTGCAGATTGAGAGAACAAAGGATATGGGTCCTATTTACACAGACTTGGGAGGCAAACACCTGGGGAAGAAAGGAGCTCCTCCCAAAGACACGTTCCTTGGCAACCTGACATTAAGTGTAGTTCAGTGGAGACAACCTAAGAAATATGACGTCTAGAAATGACGTTGGACAAGTTGGTCATTGTCTAGTCAGGTTGTTATCGTTCAATGGGCAACTAGGAAATAGGAATTTATGATTGGAATTCTTCCTCCTGGGGTAGAGATTTAGGGCTTTTTTGTACCAATTTATGCATCAATTTGATTGCTGGAGTCAACCTCAACCCTCCTTATGTCTCCAGGGTTGATTTTGTAATTTTCTACAATTCGTTCTGTATTGTATTAACATGCGAGAGATTGCAATGCCCAGGCAAATCAATATCTTCGTTAAGTTCGATTCCGTGCAGCTTAATATTGTTATAGGTAAACAAATACCATATTCTTTTCCTTTTTTCAGAAAAAAGAACATATTATTTACCTTCCACCGAAAGGTGTACAGTACAGTAGCAAACATTATCCATCAGGAATAGAATAAAGTCATCAGAAAGGTGAAGAAAGCATCAGGCTACAGCATAGGTTTGCCTGTCAACCAATACCCTTTTCATTTTCATCTTTCCCTCCACACAACACCCAGTTTCTCTCCCAAACCATCACTCAAGAACAGCACTTTTCAACTATCAAGATGGGTTGTTTCAGGTCTACAAGTTCCAAAACCAACGCCAGAATGAGAAACGCTTCACCTCCTCCTGAAACTACTTTCCCATTTTCACAACAGGAATACCCTGAACGAAAACTTCTCGGACAAGAAGTTCTTTTGCTAATCCCAGCATGTTCGGTTCATATTGTGGAAGATGGCGAAGCACAAGAATTTGCTAAAGGGGAGTTCACACTCGTCCGTATATTGGAAGACAATGTTTCGCTTGCTACGATCGTTAAAGTTGGTGAAGATCTTGAGTGGCCTTTAACGAAGGATGAGCCAGTTGTAAAGCTTGATGCGTTACACTACTTGTTCTCGTTGCCCATGAAAGATGGCGATCCTTTGAGCTATGGAGTGACCTTCTCAGAGCAGTTTGCTAACAGTTTGGCTTTGCTGGATTCTTTTCTCTCTGAAAATTCATGCTTTACTGGGTCGGCTTCGACTAGGCGTAGAAGGAATGATCTTGACTGGAAAGAGTTCGCTCCTAGCATTGAAGATTATAATAACTTTTTGGCCAGGGCTATTGCAGGAGGCACTGGGCAGATTGTCAAGGGCATCTTCAAATGTAGTAATACTTACACCAACCAGGTATGCCTCAGGAGTTTACTGTTAAAAGGCCTGGATATACGGTGTAATTCAATGGTCATTAGCAGCTTTATGAGGTTGAAAATTTGTCTTTTCTAAAAGAATTCATAGCTACATTACACGAACGGCGGGCAGATTACATATTAACTTTATCAAATCTTGGAAATTATAGTTAAAACATTCGCAGGAAAATGAGTGGCAATCATGAGATATTAGCTTAATATATTTTGCTCAGTAATCATCTTCAAGTAAAAAGTTTTCCGGCTTTTGTTAATGGCTGAGGCAACCCCACCCAACATCTAAAAGAGCATGATTATAATGAACTTTTACTAATATATGCAGTAGTAAGTATGGAGTGTCGATGACAAATATATTATCCCAAGTTTGACATTGATATGTGCAGTAATTTCTAAAAGTGAAATGAAAAACAGGTCCACAAGGGAGGGGATATGATTGCAGCTCGTGCTGCAGAGGAGAAAATTGGAGCCAGAGCTGAAGAAATCAGCAGGAACAGAAGCGCTGGGGCCAAGAAAAAGAGCAAAGTCAACAAAAGCTTAAAGCGGTATCCCAAGATAGAAACAATTTTCACCACGACATGATAGGAACACCCCAAAATTTCTCCTTTCACATTTCAAAATGATTGATTGCTGCCTTTTCTCTGTTACAACAGTGTGAGAAAGCTGTCCAAAATGACAGAAAAGCTGAGCAGAGTCATGCTTAATGGCGTTGGGGTTGCCAGTGGATCAGTAATGGCACCTGTGGTGAAATCCCAAGCGGGAAAAGCATTCCTGTCCATGGTTCCAGGACAAGTGCTATTGGCTTCCTTTGATGCTGTTAGTAAGTGAAGTCAAAACTTGTAATTTAACTTCCGAAAATATAAACACTTAGGTGTTTAAAACATAGGAGAATAACTACGTTTTAATATGCAGACAAGGTTCTGGATGCAGCTGAAGTTGCAGAGAAACAAGCTTTAACTGCAACATCAAAAGCTGCAACCAAAGCGGTCAGTAAAAGGTAACAAAGAATTAAACGTACTCATTTGCTAAACTGTGTAGGATTAACTGTAGTTGCTGAATTTTCCTTTGTTAACTTTTGTACCAGGTTTGGGGAAAATGCGGGGGAGGCTGTTGAGGATGTGTTTGCCACTGCTGGTCATTGTGCGTGCACTGCCTGGAATATATTTAAGATACGGAAGGCCATCAATCCAGCGTCATCTGTCTCCACAGGAATGCTGAGGAGTGCAGCAAATAACGGAAACAGGAAATTTTAATCCACGAGTGGATTGTATTATTGTAATGTACAAGTCAGAAGTATGTTCAGCATTATGAATACTGAAGCTTCTTTGGGAATTAATTTGTCCCCTCTACTTGAAGAAATGTGGTTCATCTTCTAACTATTAAGAAAATTAGATTCCCAAGTGGCATGAAAAGCCATACATACATAACTTGTTTCTCATGGCTTTCCGGAAATTGGAAACTTACGGATATAAGTACGCAATAAATTCCCTTCCCACTTGAACCAACTTCTTGAGAGGAAAAAAATGAAAAAGGAATGGCAAGGCACTTTAGCCTTTAAACTTGGCAGAATCATTTAAAGGGAATCTACTTTTGTAAATTAGAATCAATGGAAGCACAAATTCTGTGTCGACATCCGCTTTTCTTCTTCCCTTATTCATGTCCATCTACAGCTATATCACAAGGTCTTCTGTCTTCAAGGGATAGAGGAGCAGGAGTAGCAGAAATGGGTTTTTCCAAGCATAGCAATTCCCAACTCACTGTTTCATCAAAACAAAAGAACTTAGTCGCCAAAACTCCAAACCACAAGGTTATACTACGGATTCCAGGATGCACGGTACATCTGATGGACCAAGGAGAAGTTCTGGAACTTGCCAAAGGAGAATTTTTGCTCATCCATGTCCTGGATAAGGGTGTTCCGGTTGCTACTATAGTAAAAGTTGGCGATGATCTTTCGTGGCCATTGACTAAAGATGAGCCTGTTGTGAAACTTGATTCTCTTCACTACTTGTTTTCGTTGCCCATCAAAGAAAGCGATCCTCTCAGCTTCGGAGTGACTTTTTCTGAGCAGTGCACTACTAGCTTGCCCTCACTTGATTCATTTTTGAGCGAACATTCGTGCTTTTCTGCTTCTACTATTGGTAGTAGAAATGTTGACTGGAAACAGTTTGCTCCGAGGATGGAGGATTACAATAATATACTAGCCAAGGCTATTGCTGGAGGAACTGGTCAAATTGTCAAGGGCATCTTTATTATAAGCAACGCTTATAGCAGTAAGGTTAGAGTCTTCCTGTTTAGATTATAACTCGCAAAATTCTGATGAAGCTGATCATTATTAGAATTGCAAGCTCATAAATTGAGAAGAGCTTATTGGGTATGATGACCAAAACCGTCAATAACATAGTTGTTTGTAGGAAAATAAATGTTTGATTTGCGGTCTATACAGTTTTTCTTGTTGAGGTTAGTAAAAATTGCAGATCCATAGTGGAGGAGACATGATTTTAGCTCGTGTTCCGGCCGAGAAGACCAGTGTCAAGAGTGAAGGGGCAACAAAGAAGACAGGAATCAATAAAACCTTAGAAAGGTTGGCCAATTGAAGAAGAATGACATTTTTAAGTATCTTAAATTAGCATATCAAATCGGCCTCTTAGATTGAGTATTACTTTTGTTTTCTTTGTTATGCAGGGTAAAAAATTTATCCAGGACGACGGAGAATGTCAGCAAAGCCATGCTTGATGGAATTGGTGGTGCCACTGAGTCACTAATGGCACCCGTTGTGAAGTCCCAAGCAGCACAGAATTTTCTATCCACAGCTCCAGGAGAGGTGCTCCTGGCCTCACTTGATGCTGTCAGTAAGTGAAATAGTTATAACCCTCACTAGAAAGATCATGCATTACTAGATAATTGTCACAGATTCTTCGACGTTACCATCTACAGATAAGGTCATGGAAGCAGCTGAACTTGCAGAAAAGCAAGCTCGATCAGCGACCAGTAGTGCCACAACCAGTATGGTGACCGAAAGGTGATGATTGAGACTCACTCTTTGTGGTTAGCATTATGTTCTGCTTTCTTAATCAAGTTTCACATGAGAGAAGACTCGGACAGAGTAAGGGTACATTTCATCTTAATTACAGAGAGTTACAGGAACTCCAGGAAACTCGGGACAATTCCGTTACTTCAGACATTTCCTTACATTGAATTTTCTAACCTACTAGGAGTCTCAAAGTCTATATGGTCTTCATAATGACCTCTTCTAATGTTTTTGTCACACAACAGGTTTGGTGAAACTGCAGGGGAGGCTACAGGGGATGTGCTGGCGACTACAGGGCATTTTGTGAACACTGCTTGGAATGTGCTCAGGATAAGAAAGGTCGTCAACCCAGCGTCAACCGTCTCTAGAGGGATAGCGAAAAATGCCAGAAAGACAAACACATAGAGTGTAGAGTCCAAAATTGAAGCTGATGATATGTTTGCTTTTATTTGTTTCCAATGTTGATTTTGATGAAAGGAATGAAACCACTTTCGGCTATGTCTAGGATGATAAAAGTTAGATGGATAACACTTGCTTCAAAATTTAGTTGGAATTCAATTATGATTCAATTAAAAATAAGACAAAATAAGACATCAATGTTATCGAACGGATACATTAGAGTCAAAAGATTTTAAATTAAACAAGATTAAGACTGAGTACTTAGAATATAACTTTTTAAAATATAAGATGACTTCTGACGTGAAAATAAAAATTAGTTCAAAAATTATTCATTAAAAGAATATTTTAAGTATGTTTGATTTATTATCTAAAACAATAAAAAAATTGCTAAAGATATAGTTCACTGTATTAAATTAAAATAACTCGAGGAAAAATTACATCACAAGTTTTATATGACAAGGAAATATTACTCAAGTTCTAAAGTTAATTATATTGTTTAACGAATAAGTCAACGGTCAACCATGCTAGCCCATAAAAAGGAGAGATAAAAATGTTAACGAAATTAGTTAACTGTTCCGAATATGTGAATGTTGTGGTGGTTGTTATTGTCATTTTCGCACAAATTTCTATTTATTTTTGTGTAAAATTCTTTGCCTGTTTTATCGTTGCATTTTGCTAAAACCCTAGACAAAAGAACTAGAGATTGCGAAGCTCATGGAATCGGATGGGAAGCTGAGCATATACAGAGCAGCGAGAACCATAAAACGCAGAGACAACTCTCTATATAATGCCCTAAGATCCATTTACGACGACTCCATTTTCGTTGGAGAAATCTCCCAGCTATGGCACGACCTCCCTCTTCTCGCCAACCTCCGTTGTGGTCTCTGGTACTCGCCCAATTTCCACTCTACTTGTTACTTCAAGTCCACCGATGGTCACACCAACAATTGGTCCTTTAACACCTCTCGCCTCAATCTCCATGTCGCCTTATTAGCTGGTACTTAATGCATGAGCCTTTTCTTCTTTTTTCTTGTCATTGAAAAGCAAGTGTTTGCCTTTGTTTTTTACACTTGTTTGATTGATGTACGGGTAGGAGAGAAAGGAGGGTGTATAATCGTTGATTCCACTAGAAGAGGGAAGCGGTTTCCGGACAGTTTTTCTAAGACTATACCCATTTGGACTTGCGTTTTGAATCGAGCCATTTTTAACCATAAGAGGAAAGTGCTCGATTCTGAAGGGGTGAGTGTTTTTCGATGTTTATTTTTGTAAATCCTTTGCTGTTCTGGGCTTATTGTTAGACCAGTACCAGGAAACCAACATTATTATAAAGATCACAAGATGTCATGTAATGTGTTCATATCACGACTGTAATACAAGCATACACATGCCTCTCCATTCATCTTCTGCTTGCTTACAGCAGGGCTTCAGTGCTGATCATGTTAGAGATAAAAGACCAGCATCTCAATTTTGGGATTGTTCCTTGCATCTGCCTCTTTGGGTTCCTGAAACAGAGAAAGCATCTATTGATGAGCGCATGGAGGAGTGGACTAAACAGTTGGAATCCAGTGGAGCTGATATTGCATCTATTGCTTCATGCCTGAGAAAGCCATTACGACCTCTGTGGATATCACAAAAGACTGTCATCTGGTTGAATGAAGTTCCTAATCATGATTCCTGGGATTTTACTCCTGTTATACTTGTTTCAGCATCTTCATCAACTGATGTCTATCAACATAGGACCACCTCTGAATTTAGTTGGAATTATATAGCAGGAGCTGGAGACGATGAAGAAAGTTGGTCAAGGGGTCTGTCTCCTGGTCTGTTTTGGAATTATGCCTATGATCTCATTAGTTCTGGGCCTGATTTGTGTAACCAAAAGGTAGCTGATATGGTTGAGAAGGATAGAGTATATCATGCTCAAAGAGGACAGGTTGCTCCTCAGATTGCTGTCAAGCCTCGAAAGATTTTACAACAGACAGCTAATCTTCCAGAGAAAGAGCCATCATTCTCTCTGAGCACGCTTAATGATGACACTAGTCTGAAGTCTTCTCATGAAGATTGCTCTATATACTGGCTAAGCTCAACTAATCTTGCTGTCGGCACAACAAAATGTGGTATGCTCATTTATTTACTCAAAATCATAACCACATCAGTGATTCTTCTTCACTGGTCCAGAGACTTGGGTCTGTAATGTAGCTTGACTAGTTTTGTCATACAATAATTTGGCCGATACTTAGGATTTTTCTCTGAACTAGAAAGATGAGTACTTAGATTGTTTGTTCATCTCTCTCTTTCCGAGTTTTGTTGAGATTTTTTCTTTTAGGGTGCTTTTAAGCAATAAGTAACAAGCCAACTTTAGTCTCAAGAGCTAGGTGTATCATTTTAGTCATTAGTTATTAGGGCATTGAATTCCAAGGTTTATTGATCGATTTGTTGTTACTTTTGTGCACGTTCTCAGTTGATCAATTTCAAGTTCAAAGTATCCCGTCCTGAATGTTGATTAGCTTCAACTAAGATTTTCAAAATTACTTTGTCCTACGGTTTCTTGTGGAAACATGAGCCACTCTGATTGCTCTTCACTAGTTTCAAGCAACCTAGTTTTGCAAAAAGTTATCACCTTTGCAACTTCAACTTTATTGTAATAGCTTCTAAAGTAGTAGCTTTCTCATTTACTTTTCTGTTGCTTTCCCCTTTTGCAGCTGCAAACGTGCAAAATGTTGATTGCATATTGAACTGTGATCAACAACCTGAATATGTTTGTCATGCGGATAACCAAGTATATTTATATCTGAGTATGGTGGTGCGTATGAAGTAAGAAGAAATTGGTCTTTTGATTTTATCATTGTATTTGAAACTTTTTTGTCATTTCATTTGTTGAGTTGGACTGCATTTTGCCTGCCCAGAGCTCAAAGATGGATCGCTTTTCCTTATTAAACCATCTCCCTGCTGCAGTAGACTTTGCAAAGGTGAATCTTAGCAAGGGAAAAAGAATTCTGGTTTGTTGCCAAAATGGTGAGTACTGTTAAACGCAACCTTTCTTATCAACATCGATATTTATTGAATTTCTCTTGGTTTCTTTGGAGCCAAGTAGTTGACGCGTATAAGCGAATTATTCCATAAATTTAGATGGCTGTACATATTTTTTTAATTATTTTAGTTGTGGTATAATTAGTCATATAGTGTATACATTTGAAATTGGTACTTATGTTTGAGTTTTGCCTGGAGCAATAATAATCTTCTTTGCATGCCTTGTGCACTGGTATGATTGTTAATAATATGCTGCATTAACTTTCGGTTGCAGGGGAAGACATCAGTATATGTGTTTGCTTAGCTATTTTGACCTCGTTATTTGATCCCGAAGGTATGAGTCCCATATGTTATCTTTCTATATTATATTTTCCCGTCTAATGACTTTGGGGGAAGAATGGAGAAAACACAACACTACATGCACGTTTAAGAATTGGAAAGAGTGATTTTAGGTCTAGACCACGCAATTGATTTCATTTTTAATGCAACTCACGTAGCATAGAATTGGTTGCGCAGAAGCAATAAACACGACCCAGAGTGGTCATTTTCCCTAGGCTAGTGATGTCAAATTGTAATAGGTGATCACTATTGTCTATAATGAACATGGGCAGCTTTAACATCTGCTAATTTTATTCTGAATTCTTCCCTTCTTTTCCCTAGGTACTTTTGATGATGGAAAATCCTTTGGTGGTACAAACATTACCAAGATAGAGATGCGACGGAGACTTGTATTTATCTGTAAATTTGCGACAAGTGCTCGACCATCTAGGGGAAATTTAAAACAAGTATTTGGTTTTCTTTCTGGAAGAAAAGCTGTTTGATGCGGGAAATCAATCTACTCCTGAAGCCTGGGATAGGTTTGTGAAGAAGCACGAATAACTTACTTATTAATTAGAGAACAGACGGCACTTGTTATGATCCTGTCATTTTTGTTAGATTAGCTAAATGATTTTAGATCTTGCGGTATCATAGAAATGTAGTAATGTTGTAATGTTGGAATAGCTTTGTTGTGGGTTGTAATCAACTTCTTCTAATTAATAAATTAAGAGTTCAGACAAAGTTTTGCCTTTGGGATTCTTACTTCTATTTATAAGGACTAATTTATAGCTTTAATCATATGATTCTGTGTTCTTTGTGTAACAAAGTATCCAGGAAGCAAACAAATAATGGAAATCAGATAAGTTCTGCTTTAAATAAGGGTAAACAAACAATGGCTTGTCTTATCATCTGGCAGACAAAAGGTCCAAGAAATGATCGATTTTATTAGTACCCAAGCGTCTGAGCTTTAGAGTTCCATCTGTTGTTGGCCATTCTTCAGAGTTGAGTTCCATTTGTTGTTGGCCCTTCATCAGAGTTCCAATGAAATTGAGACTTCAATTTTATTTTATAAACATAAACCACACTTCTGAGTCATTTTCCTTGCGAAACTCCCTGGTCTCCTCAACGTCTGCCTTGATTCTCACAGCACCTATGCAGCAAAATCAATCAATACAGTTACCTTATAAATAATACAAATTAATATAAATCTATCTGTCTTACATATATAATGAATGGATTTAAATTGGAGAGCTGATGCATTGAGCTTTCAGCTTTCATGAATTCTAAAGAAATTAATTTGATTTCTGTATGCATTTTTCACGTAAAATCATACTTTTATAGTTTCTTTTTAAAATAAAACTCTCAAAACAAATTTACTTGTGAAAATTTCGTATTCTACAAACAGACACTGCTCAATGCTAACCAACGACCTGGCGGATTCCCAGAAAAAGGTATTATTTTACTTGCTTCCACCCATTCCTTTTCAACTAATTAAACATGACGTCTTCAACAGTGGTGAATGTAAGGCTAACCAACAACCTGGCAGACTCCCAGAAAAAGGTAGTAATTACTTACTTCCACCCATTTCTGTTTGCTGCTGTGATGACAGTTTTTCAACTAATTAAATATGACTTTTTGTCTTCATCACTGGTAAATATAAGGGATGATTTGAGAAGGCAAACTGATGTTTTTGTTAGTGAACTAAATATGGATTTAAAGCTTATTAAGTCTAGTTTTAGACAGCACAAGTTTTAAGTTCATTGGAGTTTTTTAAAGAAAGTAATAGCTATTTTATTAAAAGCTGCTCAATTATAAAGTCTTCTATTTATAATTATATTTTATACATTTCTTTTGATTAGTAGCTGATATTTAATCTATAAAAGACTTGCGATCAAATATTTTGAGACGGAGATAAGAAGTGAAATATAGAAATAAAAAGTTTTTTAGTTTAACTCTTTCTTTTCTTCTTCCTCGATAGCTTCCAACAAATTGGTATCGGAGCTTTGTTCAAATAACTACCAAAACTAATATCACCTTCCAATACCTACAACTAACTAAAACAAACTATGATCTATGAACGTTACGCGTGAAGGCTATAATTGGGTTTTATAACTTATAAGACCTTGTCGAGAAGGGATATAAAGATCCCATAGACAGGATATTGCAACCGTGGCTGAACTAGATGCTTAGTAGCGAGCAAATAAGAGAGATCAAAGTGCACTCTCACTTACTTATCAAGGAATAGACAATGATATGTTCTAGAAGATAGCCAATGCGATAAGAGCCAAGGATGTTTGGAAAATTCCAAAAACTTCCGTGGTCAGAGTTGATAAGTTGAAGAAGGTACGCCTCCATACTCTAAGTGCTGAGTTTGAGTCGATTTTGATAAAGGAAAATGAGTCCATAGAAAATTATTTTACTCGAGTATTGTCGGTGATGAATCAAATGAAGCAGCTTAACGAAAAGATCGAAGATGTACGAGTTGTAGAGAAGATTTTGAGCTGTTTCAATGTAAATTTCAATCATGTAGTAGTGGCGATTGAAGAATCGAAGAAAATGGAATCTATAAACATTGATGAGTTAAATGGATCGTTGTTAGCTCATGAAGAAAGAATGAAGAGGATGCAACAAAAATGGATAAAGCAAGTTTTGCAAACAAAATTTTCCTTTAATTATAAGGGATGACAGAGGAGGTAGAGGTCGAGGTTATGGTAGAGGCTGAGGTTGTGGTAGACGTCGTGGTAGCAATCAAGGAAAAGGTGAGCAAATTTATTTCACGAAGGTGAAAACAAGAGTTCTCATAGGGGTTGTGGACGAGAAAGAAATAATAATTGAAGAAATGATAAAAGCCAAGTAGAGTGCTATAATTGTGGGAAGAATGATTACTATGTTTGGGAATATCAAACTAATAGTTGCGATGAGGAGACAAACTTTATCGACCATAAGGAGGTAGAAGGAAATACTCTTTTGTTTTTTCAAAAGAAATGCCCCGTAGAAAAAGACATCACCTGGTATCTTGACAACAACGCAAGCAACCACATGATAGGAAATATAAGCAAATTTGTGAAGTTGGATACAAAATTGACCAGGAATGTTCATTTTGGATATGAGACAAAGGTAAAGATTAAGGGAAAAATATTAGTGATTTTGGTCACAAAGGATGGAAATCATAAGCTTCTTAACAATGTCTATTACATTCCAAAAATGAAGAGCAATATTTTGAGCATCGGCCATCTTTTAAAGAACGGGCATAAAATAAAAAATGGAAAACAATTATTTGTAGCTTTGGAATCAAGATGATACACGTTTTGCTAAAGTTGTCACGACAGAATCAAAAGTTCATGTTAAATGTGAAAACGATGGAAGCAAAGTGTTTACAAGCTTGTGTCAAGGATCCTCCATAGATTTGACACATGAGATTCGGGTACCTCAATTTTGAAAGGCTTAAAATGCCAAGAGCAAATAATATGGTGAAAGGATTTTCCAAAATCAACCACCTAAATCAATTGTGCAAGGCATGTCTACTAAAAAAACATGCAAGAAAAAGCTTTTCAAAGGTATCACTTTCGCGAGCAACCAAGTCTCGACAACTTGTATATGTGGACGTGTGTGATCCTATAAAGTCATAATCTTTCAGTAAGTGTTAAAAAGTAAGAATATACCAAAGGAATTTTGGACTAAGGTGGTTGAATGTGAGGTTTATCTGTCGAACCATTCACCTAAGAGGAGTTTGGAGACAATAACCCCTTAAGAAGTATGGATCGATGGACACCAAATGTAAGGCACTCTTTGGATCTATTGATTATGTTTATGTATTTGAACAAGAAAAGACAAAACTTGATGATAGGAGCAAAAAGATGGTTTTTATTGGCTATACTGAGAACTTTAAAGGGTACAAATTTTTCGACCCTGTTTATAAAAAAGTTGTGATTAATAGAGATGTGGAGTTTGAGGAAGATGCCTCGCGGGATTGGAGTACTAAAGAAGAAGAGACATATAGTTTTCTTTTATATTTGGGAGAAGATGAGAATGAGGATCAAGAAACTAAAGGCAAAAGTTCAACTCCTACCACACCAACTTCTTACTCAACAAGCTCAAGTGGACAACCTCAAAGATTTTGAATCATAGGAGATCTCTGTGATGCTGCGGAAAGAATAGATGGTTAGAATCTTTTTTGTCTATTTGCACATGATGAATCTTTGAATTTTGAAGAGGCTATTAAACACAAAAAATGGATGCAAACTGTGGAGGAAGAAATTTATTCCATTGAACAAAATGACACTTTGAGAGTTTGTCACACTACCAACTAGTCAATAATCAATTGGGGTTGAATGTGTTTATAAGCTAAAGAAAAATGTGAAAGGAGAAATTGAAAGGTATAAGGTGAGGCTAGTTACAAGGGGTATAAACAAAAGCATGGTACAGATTATGAAAAAGTATTTGCTCTCGTTGCTTGCTTAAGGACAATATAGTTATTGGTCACTCTTGCAGCCCAAAACTAGCGAACAATTCATCAAATAGATGTGAAATCAGTCTTTCTAAATGATGCTCTTGAAAAAGAAGTATAAATGGAACAACCGAAATGATTTATGGTTGAATGGCACTGCTGTCGCCTGCAACCAAATTCAAAAAGAAACCAACTTCCATTAATACAAATAATTAATATAGTGGTGGTAAGTGGATATCGTTCCACGAGAAATTTTAACGGCAATAATTGTACGATTTCAAAACTAAAATAAAGTAACGAAATTGGGGGGGGGGGGATTTTGCAATTCACGTAAATTAAGAAAGAAGAAATAACAAAAATCTGAATTTAACAAAAGTGATTGGATTTGAAAATTTAATAGAAAAATCTTAGTTTCGGGTCATCGATGTTATCACACTAAAATGGATCCTTGATATAAAATTTCAGTTATTAATAAACATTCATTGGGGGATGTTTTCTCTTAAGTGTAAATGACTAGAAACATGTATCCTGACATTCTTATTAAGCAACAACCTAGATACGATCGTAGGTTCAATTAATTAATAGCTTTAAGAACCAAGAAACCAATAAACAAGATAATACATGTAAGACATGCAATTAATCAAGACGAATATCTTCGTAGAATTTTTAACTCTAACGTAAAGAAGATAATCATAATTGCTACTTGTGATTAACAAATCTGAACGTAATATTTCATTAATCTAGCTATTGAACATATCAATCCTTAGTTGTGCACCAAGAAATCAATCAATTCAATTAGAAAAAATAATTCAGAAGATATTCAATATTCATCAATGAATAAACTTTATTGAAACATCTCACGCATGATAGATGATAACAAGGTTCCCTCAACCAAGAAAAGGAATTTAGCTACTCATAATGAAAGTGAAAAACAACGAAATAGACAAATGAAAGGTCTCCATCCCTATTCTTTTCTTAGAAAATCTGAAAATCCTTAGAAAAACACTGCAAAAACGTAAAAATCTCTCATGAAAAATCTACAGAAAATATAAAAACTATCCTAACACTAAAGGTTGTTGAACCAAGAAGAATAATGCAGAAAAACGTCAAAATTACTCCTATCCTATGTTAACAAAAAAAAAAAAGAAAATTCTACGGAGGAAACAAAAACTATCCTAATGAAAAAGCTGCAGAAAAATGTAAACCTATCTTAGAAAACAAAAGCTGCGTGAACAGTAATTTTTCTCCTCTTTTATGCCTTTCGATCCTTCATCTCTTCTATCTTTCATGATCTTCAGCAGATAGTCCTTATCTCCACTTCAAGATGATGATTTCCATTGATAAGATAGCAATATGATCTTCAAAGATTATGAAAATCTCGGATTTGAATTTTGAAAATAGATTTGCAGATTTTTTTTTCCATCCTTGCAAGTTTAGTCACTAAATTTTGCTGTCAATATGGAATTTTCAGATTTTCTTTGTTTCTTTTCCATCTTTTGATTCACTTCCACCTCTAAAGTGTTGAAAATCATCTGAAAACAATTAAGAGACAATTCCATTAATTTTGGATCATAATTTCCACACATTAAAGAGAATTAAATAGAAAATAAGCGCAAAATGACAACTTAACAAGGTTATCAGGATAAAGTGTTAAAATTGAAGAAGGCATTGTATGACCTTAAACAAACGCCACGAAAGAAAGCTGATATTTTGTTTTTGTGCATTTATGTAGATGATCTCATTCTTATAGAAATAATTCACAAGCATATAAAGATTTTAAGAAGGCGATGGCACGATAATTTGAGATGACTGATCATATTATTTGGGAGTAGGAGTAAAACAATGTTTTTGACAATGTACTAGACCTGATATATTATTTGTTGTGGGACTAGTGAAACGGTTTATGAAGAATCCACGTGGAACACATGCAAGCCACAAAGAGAATTCTTCAATGTTTGAAAGGTACTCTTGATTATGACATTTTTTATACTTCTTTGAATGAGGTATATTGTGATGGTGATTATGTTAGTGATATTGATGATTAAAAGAGTAATACCAGCTGGTTCACATTTTTCTTTGAAGAAAATCCAATTTCTTGATGTTTAAAGAACTAATCAGTTGTAACACTTCTAACATGTGAATTACAATATGTTACTACAACTGTCAGATCATGTCATGAGATATGGCTAAGGAAATTGCTATGTGAACTTCATTTTTTCCAAAGAGAAGTGACTAAAATTATGATGGACAATAAATCGGCCGTTGCTTAAGAGATGGCTGGAGTTGTGTAATTAAAGGTTATTAGAGTTTTTTAAAAAAAGTTATAGCTATTTTATTAAAGGTTATTTTGCCATAAAATTTGCTATTTAAAATTCTATTTTGTACATTTATTTTGATTAATTGCTAATATTAAGCCTATAAAAAAATCTTGTAATCGATTGTTACAAGACGGAGATTATAAGAAGTAGAAATATAGAAGTAAAAGTTTTTCAAATACCCCCTTTCTTTTCTTCTTCCTCCATACCTTCCAACATGTTGTCATGCTTTTCAAGAACGAAACCTTTGTCCATAATCCCCTGTAAAATTAAGCTAAAAGGATTTCAGTTTTGTTAATATATCTAATTGATCTTTTTGACTTTTAATTTGCATTACCATATATGGCCCTTTTACGATTCTATAGGAAGAGAATATGCAATGACATTTCAAATTCATGAATTATATATTATTTGTTTGACAGATCACTGGGAGCAGCATACCAAAATAAAATAAAATAATGCAAGCATGTTTTGTTCGATCTTTAAACACATAAGAAAAGCTGGATCTGAAGTGCTCATCACTTCATTGAACAAAACCCAATCAAAAGTAAGAATAGATCGAGGCACATAGCTTTTATGCAACAATCAGAAGTTGTATTGGTTGTGTCCTCGCAGCAGCAGGCGCTTGCGTGGCATTGAGCTCTGTACAAAGCAATTAAGAATAACGAGCTGAATTTGGGCTATACCTATTGAGTGGCATGAGATCATTTTGCGTCCTGTCATTGTAGAAAAGAAGAGAGGATTCATAAATAGCTAAGAATATCCTCCATGCATGGCCGGCTTCCACATCTCTTTCTCTCTTTGCGTAGAAAGAAAGTCTCGGTTTGGTTGAAAATGTCATGCAAGTTGCATGATACATATATTCATGGTCTCAACTGTCGCCTTCTCCTGGATTTCAGATCAACCACAACGATAGATATGTTATCGGAACTGTTTCTGCCGTATGCTATTTCTTTAAGGTTATCAGCTACAGCTTGCGCAGGCGATATCTCATCGGAAATCAGCGATCTCCGCCACCTTCTGAGCATGCGTCGAGCCATCTCCCCAACCTCTTCAGTTTTCATAACATCCCATAGACCATCACTTGCTAATATTAAGCATTCATCATCGTCACTCCTCGTCATGAAAGTGACCTCCGGCACGGGGATTACCCATGGTCTCAAGTACCGATCACCTAAACCACAAAATAAGTAATTAGGATGAGATCATAAGAATCAATCCCATCCTTCCAATATTCTTTAAGCCGATGATACGAGGTTTGAAAATGATCCTTGTGGCATAAATATAAATGTTTATACAGTATGCTTAAGCTAGGAATAATCTAGTCAAAGCCCTTTCGCGTGAAGATGCGTAAAGTAAGTTGCTTCAATCTTTTAAAAAATACAAATGCACTCTTCAAATCAATATGCTAAACAACAAAAGCACTGGCTCAGATTTAGGGTTTAGTAGTTCAACGACTAAGATTCCTAAAATATATACAGTAAATTAACATATATGATAAAGTTAGTCAAAGATTCTGATAAATGACAATGATGGAGGAATTAGAATTTAGACTCACGCCACGTAGTATTCGTCTCGTCCCTTTCTAAAACCGCATGAAAAAAGCAGTTCAACAACAATAATCGAATCCTTTCCTAACTTTTGAAGAAAACTCCCACCATGCAAATGTTCAAAGGTTTTTAAACCAAAAGATTTTGAAAGCTCAAAAACATAAAGTTCAAAGGAAACAAAAAGTATTTGGAGGAAAAATCTTCTCAAATCGCTGAAAAGAAGATGAGAATCGGATATATAGAAGAAAACCTATAGCTCTGGACATGGCAAGAACTCCGAGTACCCTAGCACCATTCCAGTTTATGACTTTCCCTCCTCCTCCCTCAATTCTCATGAGCTCGTCAGGTCTATCCGGCTGTAGAAGAAAGCACAAACTGTTGCTATTAGTTGATCTTGTTAATCTAACGTTTTACTTAACCTTAAAAGAGACAGCTCACTGTTTGGGGTTAATAAGCTTTCACAAGGATATCCTTCAGCTCAAAAAGGAAATTATTGAATTTGGTGTTGTCATTTCAAGAGTTCATCACTAGACTAATAGCCTTAATCATCGGAAGCAAGATCATTGCCACAGAAAATATACAATTAAACTAGTTAATGAATATGAAGTGAAAGAGAGGATTCGAATATGACCTTCTGGTCAACAGTGAGAGGAATGGTTTGAGCTCCCCGGCAAAGAATTGCTCTTGAGTCTCCACAGTTGGAGGCAATAATTTGGCAGCCGGATAGAACCACAACAACTGCCGTTGACCCAATCATTTCTGGTGCAACTGCCCTTGAAGAGACCTCATCGTCAGCCCTCTGGAAGCCGCAAGAAAGAGCAGCTTTCCAACTTCTCTGCCATTCATAGCCAGGATCAGCTGTTTCACGATCCCACTCTTCTGCTATGACTTGATGCATTCTTTCTTTACAAAATTCAGCCACCTAAAGTAAAGATCAACCGTTTCGCAATGGTAATAGAAGATATTACTGTTGTCAATGATTCTCCATACATTACAAATCTAAATCCAATGTAAATCACCAAACTCTACTAGAAGAGATGTAAAAACCTCTATGAACAAGTAGGTAACTCCATGATAAGGCTTAAGAGCGTTGTATAAACATCCAATGAATTTTCAAGAAAGAGAAAAGGGCTAATGATCCTGTTTTCCACTGTTAAACAGTTATTAAAATAAAATCTTTAGACCTAGTCCGTGGAAAGAGGAGGTTACAAGGCTTCTTCTTCGTCAATACTCAGATGGGAAGAGGAGGTTACAAGTTTTTCAGTGTAAAAAAAGTGTTATAAAGTACAACGAACACATGGTTTTTGACAAGATTGATTAACACATTATTACATCATCCATGAGAATTTCAGTTTTTTTTTTTCTGTAAAAAGAGAGTCTTGCTAGCTGCTTTAGTTTGGTAATTGGTAAAACAAAAGCCTAATTAATGAAGAATTCTCTTTATTTTCAAGAAAAACGAAAGAGTACGACTTCCCAATATTCTTAACTTGGAAACTAATCAAGAACTAACATCCAAGAACTATTTGCTTAACCTCATCGTACCATAGACGTTGCCAAACTTAAATTTAACTGCAGCTTTCGACAGAAAAGACATTCAAACTTCAAATACAATGAACAACAATACATTACTCACTATTTTAACTCAGCTCTCTGAATGTCCACTCATGTAGACCATAAATGCTGACGAATGCATAAAAGAATTGTCAAAACCTTAATCAGCAAGGAATGAACAATGGGATCTACATAAACTGGTGGTATAAAGGAGAAACACCAAAAAAAGGGCCGGAGGAATCGAAACGATCAATGATCAATCTAATAAAAGAGAGAGAGTCAAGAAAAGCGAGTTCAACATGTAATTTTTCATAAAATATTAGGTTTAGGTTGACAGATGGCATGCCTAGAACCACTTTTAAAGACACAGTGTTAGGTGACTCCGACCAGAAGAAGAAACAATCATTTAGTTCCACTCCAAGAATAATGAGAGGGACCAAGGAACCAACCACCACCCACCGCTGTTTTGAAACGACCACGTGGCTCCGCAACCAGACAGCATAGCTGGTCCCACCTAATACGTTTATTTACTTTCCCTTCCAACAAAGAAGGAAGCGCCCAGCCCAGCTAGCAGCTAGATCCTTGTGGTTCACACAACGCCACCGAATAAATTAAACAGAGAATACATATAATTCTGTACCTAAGTAAACGTCTGTCATGACCATCAACAGCCAATCCCCGTGACGCAAAACGCTTGTTCAGAAGAAAAAAACAGAAAAGTTTTCACTGATTTGATAGACACGTGTCAACGTGTAAAACGAGCCATAAACCCTCCAGCTATGGACCACTATAAAGTAGACGCGTGTCAACCGATCGGACCACATTACTATATAAAACTGGTAGCTCCTAAAAGTTGATCTTTTATTCTGATATTGATATATATAAATAATCTTTTAATTCTTTTAATCTATAAAGGAAAACAAAATGCCGCCCACACCGTCCTATTCAATTTTAATCCGTTTTAGAATATTTTTGACGAATGAACTAAGTTTTCTTGTTACAGAACTTGTAAGTATCGTAGTAGCAGCAGTGGCAAGAGTGTGGAGGAGCGTATAATACCTGAGAACCACCGTGACCATCGTAGACGCCGAAAAAATCAACAGAGGAGATCTCAAGGGAAGTTCTAGAACCAGGAGCGGTACAGCCACCGACATGATCGCAACTCCGGGACATAAACCCAGGGATAACTGCAACCGCGTCTTCCATCTCTCTTCGTCTCCCTATCACCGACGTGAACCCCCAGTATAATCTTCTACTGCTATTGTTTCTCCCTACGCACCTTCGACTCGCCACAACCGCCTCAGAGGACAGCATCTCCTCCGTAGGGGAGGTCTCCACGTCCCTCGGCACTACCATCACGGCCTCCGCCAGCACCGCCGTTGGGATCTCCCCGGAACTCCCGCTCGTGGTGGGGATTTCTCCGGAGCTTGTGGTGCTTGGAGAGTCTTCGGTTATAAGTAATGAAGATAAGCTTGAAACACTGGACAGGACATCCGAGTTGGGGAGTGAGTCGATTCGGTCCAGTTGCTCGCCCTCTGGAGATTCCATGCAGCGGGAGAGAGGGAAAGAGAGGGGGAGAGAGAGAGAGGAAGCGATTAGAGAGAGAGAGAGAGAGAGAGTGGGAATAAAAGAGGAGGCAGTGACAGATGATAAAGTGACACCTGGAAGTTAAATTGAGGCGATCACTCACGCATCCTTTCCAACTTTCAAGTCGTGCTAAATTCCCACGTGTCAGTTTTTCAACCGGTGTCGCGTGCTGGTTGACGTTGCGGCCCACCCTTAGGACACTGGACATTGATATGATTCCCTGCACGGAGCACTCATATACCAACTCTGCATCCGCAATCCCTCTTAACTACCTCTTGCCGTGTATGGTAAGTTTTATGGCTCAAGAAAAACTCTTGAAGGCTTTTTGATCCTAATGAGCCTCTAATTCCTTACAAGTTCAAGTTTATTGAAACTCATCACTTGAAATGCAGATATATAAATAGATAGAAAGTAACTGGGGCTCCGCGCAGTTTAAGGATTCTATTGATGCACGTTGGGTGGATTCCGGTGCTATACGTGGCAAAGTGGATGATGTGGGACCTAGCCATTAGGTAAATTTTGACTTATTTTTTTAAAACGGGAAAGAGCTAAATTATGTAAAGAACTTTCTGAAATATACGAATATCAATAACTTGATGATCTGATGGATTGCCACGTTTAGGAATGAGGCAAGTTTAGATAGAAGTAAGATCCAACGGCTGTCCCGTGCCAGATCACCCCGTACGGTATTTGGAAGGGATGGTGATGCGTGAAAAGATGAAACGGGGCCCATTCGATGACACTTTTTGGGACCCAAAAAGTGTGGGATTAATACGTGTCAATTAAAATAACATCAATCAAACAGGGTGACAGAAGTCAACATCGTCTGGACACGTATCACACACGCCCTAAGCCATGGTGGGATCATAAGAAAGTGGTTGTTGCTCCACAGGTGTTGGATAAGTCAAATAAGGGGGATATGTGAAATGTCTTCCCTTCAGCGTTGGGAAAACGTAAGACGGAACGGAACCTTTCCTTTCATCCAAATGTTAAACCAGAAGTTCCTGTTGAATCAGAACTAATAATACCAAATTTTTGGGTCGACTCAGCCTCACGCTCAAAGAAACAGAATTGTCATTATACATGTTGCCAACCTAACCTACCTCAATGATCTATCGTCCTTATCTTAAGACAGCGATCTTGAGAAATTCACAGCATGTTATGATTACTTCCTATCTAATATTGTGTTGGACAAAGAAAGGCACTCAATAATTAACGCCACATGTTTTCGGTTTTTGCGGTTTGCGTGTTCTAAAGTAATAAGCTAGCATCAGTTACCAAAACATAATATCGATTTTGTCGAAAACAAATTACGTGTATTATAATTGACAACAGTGACGCTAAACACAAACAGTAGGTATAAACAAAACTTCTTCTTTTGCTTTTTCATGCTTACGAAAATCCCGTAAGTTAGGTTTGTGTCAAATTCGTCAATTTAGTGTTTTTCCAATTTCGGCGATCTTTTACTATTCGTTATACACAAATATCGCTCTGATTTTAAGGATCATCATAGTATGTGAGGTTGTGTTGGTGTTATATTCCAACTTACAATAAGATAATGAAATTCTAACAGGATTGCCCCTGCAGCAGAAACATGATAACTCCAACTTCTTTAAAATTGAACTTCGTGTTTTTGTAGCAACTTATTATATATTCTTTAATTAAATAATAGATTGAAGAATTCCAGGAAAGTATGAACACCTGACTTGTTGGTTTTTGGGTGATAAAGGCTTACATGACTGGAGTTCATTTCCTGATATCACATGATTGTTGTTTTGGGGCATGTGGAAATCATGATTTGAGAGAGACCATGTTCGGCTTTCTTTTCATTATTTTATATATCATATCACATGAAGCCGACACGGTACCCTAAAACCCAAACCCAAAAAATTGGAGCTTGTGGACCCGTATGACTCTTCTAAATTAGATCTGTTAATGGAGATTCAGCCCTCTGTTGGGCTTCAAGAGCTTTCTGTACCTTCTCATTTTTTTTAAAGTCCAAATTAGGGCTTTCTCCCATATGTTGACTTTTGCATTTCACACTATGTTTTCAGGTATTCATTGACTTGAGCATATCGTATTTATTATCAAACACGGCAGCCTTTCAAAACGGATATATCCAAACCGTTAGCCGTTACTGTCACAACCTCTTTTTCAAAGGGGCACGGCACGGGGTGGCTGTTTCCCTTTCTCAATGCCACCCTGTCTCCTTCCCATCTCATAAGAAAAAAGGGATTTGATCCCTTCTCAAAGGGGACTTGGAAAAATAGGATACTTTGTAATTTCACGAATTTAATTAAGAATAACCTCATTTTTTACGTATTAGATATTGATGTTTTAATTTTATTTAGATAAAAATATTTATTATTATTTATTTTTTATTATAGATAAATTTAAAATTTTGAATCACACTTTTTATTATTTAAGTAATTCAAATTCGAAAGAAGAGTAGAAGACTGACTTAATGTTAGTGAATATATAAAACTAATTAAGTTGGTCTCACGCAACAGCTTAAGCTATTGTGGTAAAACGGTCACTTAACAACATAGTATCAGAGCTTTTGTGATCAAGTGATCGTGAGTTCAAATCTTACCACTCACTTATTATTCAGCACAAGATAGAGCAGGTATGTGTCACTTAACACTTAATGATGCGTCGACCAGATTAGGTTTTGTAAGGTCGCAACATTTAGATCACTTGGATTGGGAAACAGGAAACTAACTCATCTTGCTTAGACTTTAGTCCCCAGAAAACAACATCCGCCTACTCTAGGGCCCATCACAGAGATTCTGCTCCATCCAATTATCTTCAAGTTTTCAAAACAAAGTTTTATGCAACTTCTCAAGTTGCAGTTGAAGCGATAACGTTGACTTGCAGCACTCAATGCCAACTCAGAGTCTAAGCCGCCCTGCACTGTCTCCTTCCCACTTTCTTTAATGTTTTTGTATTTAGTTGTACCAACATGGTGTGTCTGTCAGCATTAAGATCGCTCAACTTGTTATCCTTTACGGGTTGTATATATAGTATAAAAGCTTCACTTACGACTCCTACAAGCTGCAATATCTTTCTTATCCTTTTTTCTCCTTTACTTTTTTGCTCTTTTCCCTGAATGGCTATGGCTGCTTCTTCACAAACCCAAGCCCCTTTCAGCTGTCTCCTGGACGCTAGTTTTGACCTCGACGAGGCTCTAAGTCTCCCGACGAACTTCGGTTACCAAGTCAGAGCATCAAATTCCTCGGTTGCCGACATGCCCACTGTCCCCGCCGCCGGTGATGTTTGTGCGGTTTGTTTGGAGACTTTTCAGCCGGAAAATTTGGGGAAACGCTCCCCATGTGGCCACGTTTACCATGCAGATTGTATATCCTGTTGGCTCTCCCACAGTAACTCTTGCCCTCTTTGCCGGTGTAACATTTCTGGCGACATGTGAGTTGATGATGTCTCCGGAGGAAGATACGTGTTCATGGTTTAGCTTTGATCAGGCAACAAGCATATTAAAACGGCGTGTATATGCGCCATTTTCAATTTTACTGATTGAGTTTACTTTGATATACGTTAACTAGAAGACGAAGACTTTTTGGCGATTTCAGTGCTGAAATCGTTAACCAACTTGCAGTGTCACCTCCGGAGGATGGAGAAGACAGTTCCAAGTTGCTTGGAACCAACAATCCATATTATTTTAATTATTTGAATTCTCTATCCAATTTTAACATATATTTGTGATATTATTTCTATTGAATCATTTTCATTTGTGTATAATAAATCTTAATTAACTAATAAATGTTTGATTAATATGGAGTATTATATAATTATAATATTATTACCTTTCAAAAAAAATATATTATTAATTAAGTCTCAAATATTAATCGCATAAAATGAAAATTCCTTCAGTTTCCAAAAAGAGAAAAATGTAATAAAAAAAACTAAGAAACTGACACGTGGACGTTACCCATAAATCCCACAAGGCGACAACTCCATTTGCCTACGCTCTGCTACTCTGCCTTCAAAGTCACAATCTATGCACATAGCTCAAGAATAAACATCGAATCCTTGAATTTGCAAACAATTTAGCAAATTTGTTATTCAAATTCATGGCGAACAACCCGGATGGGATGCAGGGGACTAACAATGTCTCAGTTCTCAATTTTATCGATCTCTCCAGCCCCGATGTGCAACAATCCGTGTCTTTACTGAAGCAGGTTACTTTCTTCAAAATATGACGCCGACTCATTTCTATTTACGTGAAGGTTGTAGTTTTTATTCATTTTAATCGAAAGAAATGTGTTGGTGGGTTGTTCAGGCATGCTTGGATTGTGGGTTCTTTTACGTGGTAAATCATGGGATAAGCCAGGAGTTCATGGACGAGGTTTTTGCGGAAAGCAGGAAGTTCTTTGAGTTGCCATTGGCTGAGAAAATGAAGTTCTTAAGGAACGAGAAGAATAGGGGATATACCCCTGTTTTGGACGAGCTGCTAGATGCTGATAATCAAGTCCATGGTTCAAGTTCTTTTCTTTTCCTCTTCTTTTAGTATGTGGTTTTGCATAGAAAATAGGGTTTGGTGATTTTTTTAGTTTGTTTTGTTTTCTTTTGCGTGAGTGGTTAATAGGCGATTACAAGGAGGGGTATTATATTGGAGTTGAAGTCCCTGAAGGTGACTCTGATGCTGACAAGCCATTTTACGGTCCCAATATATGGCCTTCTGCGGGTATACACGTTACACACACTTCTTACAGTTAGAGGCCTTCACTTCAATTAGTTGATGTATGGTTTTCACTTTTGGGTTACTGCTGTTTTGTAGATCTTTTGCCAGGTTGGAGGGAAACCATGGAACAGTTTCATCGAAAAGCACTGTAAGCTGTTGTCTTTCTAACTCTATTGTATTTGAGTTCACCTCTTTAGGCTATGATGTTTTATGATATTTATTGGATTTCTTGCTAATATAGTATTGGATCTTATGAAGGCTATTGTATCAATTGAACTTAGATCTATATATATATATAAATGTATATATTTTGGCTTACATGCAGAGAAGTGGCAAGAGCAGTTGCTAGGATCATAGCACTTGCACTTGAACTGGAAGCTGATTTCTTTGATAAGCCAGCTATGCTCGGCCAACCAATTGCAATTATGCGGTTACTGCATTATGAAGGTTGAATTTTCAACTGAAGGTCGTAGACCTTCCTAGATACACTTGTGACTGTGGTCTAACCAATATTTCTGTCTGTTTAGGCCGGATTTCTGATCCACTAAATGGAATATATGGAGCTGGAGCGCATTCGGACTATGGCTTGATAACCCTCTTGGCCACTGATGACGTCTATGGTCTCCAAGTATGCACCAGGGCATGACTTTAGCTATGCCATTGGCTTTCTTTTCAACTTTTCCTTCTGAGTAGCATCATTAGTAAATGTATTTGTTATCATGTCCCTGCAGATCTGCAAGGATAAGGATGCCCAACCTCAAATATGGGAATATATTGCACCTGTGAAAGGGTGAGCCTGGACAGAACTGTAGTGGTTTTAGATACTTTATGGTTTAGGAATTGACTTATCCTTCCAGCTCTAGGTTTGCATGCTTAAGCGTTGCATTATATTCAATGATGCTAAAAATATGCAATTCTTTCGTTAGCATTACTTGCAAGTTAAAATAAGGGTTAATTATTAAAAAAAAAACTTAAACTTTCAATTTTTTTCGATTCTATCCCAAATTTCAAAAAATGACAATAAAATACTTAAAATTTTAATTTTCTTCAATTCTAGCCTAACTTTATCTGTTGTTTTCTCGATGCCTTCAACCCTTTGTTTTCTGTTTATTCTTCTGACACTTCAAATTACTTTCGCATTACAGCGTACTGCATTAGTAAATTCTTCGTTTTCAGTTTGTTCTCCTGGCCCTTAATGTGAGGACGTCGAGGTTGCGTAATCTAAAAATCGAAGGGTGAGGACGTCGAGAGAACAAACTGAAAACGAAGGAAAAATTTGAAATTAAAGTGTAAGGTCGTCGGGGTTGTATAATATGATTTAGGTTATTTTTAAAGATTGACATCATTTTAATTATGTGATTAAACGACATCGGTTCATTAATCTTTATTTGTGTTATTAATTTTGGCTGACGTGTATTAATAGTTAAGGTTTTTGAAACACGTAGCAAGCTACGTCATCAAACTTAACGAAAATACTAACGTCGAGCTAAAATTTTAAAAAAAAAATGAAAGTTTGAGCATTTTATTGCTACTTTTTGTAGTTTGGGCTAGAATTAAAAATTTTGAAAATTTGAACATTTTATTACTACTTTTTAAAATTTAAACTATAATTAAAAAATTGACAAAAGTTTGAGCTTTTTTTTTATAATTAACCCGTAAAATAAAGTAGTTATTTGCCTCAAATGGATTACTTTTGTCAGACATCTTATATGTTCAATGTCTATTTATAAAATTGGACTAGGTGGGGATGAATTGTCAGGTTAGTGGCAAGAACTTTTCAGTTTTAATGGCCAATTTTTGTGGATTTTTAGTGAATCAAACATAGTAGTATTGAAGGATTCAAAGGAATAGAAGTCCTTTGATTTACAGTGAACCTGGATAGCAGCAGCTGGTCGTTAAACTCTAATCTAATATCCTTAATTCTCTTCTTGTAATAAAGGAAGCAAATATATTTGATACTGTGAGCATGATAGATAGGTTTACTAGTTAAAAATGATGGATACTATCAGCTGACAATCTTGACATGTTGCTTGACCCCTTTTGCTTTTAGCAGTGAATAAGTCTCTGAAAACCGTTGATTCTGCAACTACGCACTCAGTCAATATGAAATCACATTTCTATATATGTTTGCTAATTGGATGAAGAAGTTCAGTATTTGACAAGAGTTATATTACTATTGTCTCTCTGGTTCATCTTTTGCAGAGCATTTGTAGTGAATCTTGGTGACATGTTGGAGCGCATGAGCAACTGTATATTCAAGTAACTTCCTTTCTCAGTAATAAGACCTTCAAATATCATTTCCATTGTTCAACGCAATCAGTTTGCTTTATTAGCTATAAAGCTTCCTGCTTTCTTTGACATACACTAGAGGACTATGATTTGGTGGTTTTGTTCTAAATCTTCATCAAGAAATGTATATCCTGTTTTGATGCTTTGCTTCCTTACATCGCCCTCCCAACTCAGCATGAGCCCAAATATTCACTTTGTTTCATTTCAAACAGGTCTACGCTGCACAGGGTTTTAGGTAATGGCCAAGATCGATATTCGGTAGGTATCTTATTGCATTTTCCTTCGCAATCCAAAAGTATGACCACATTTTTCTCAACATAATTTTTTTCACTGATCTGTGTTGGTAGCAATGAAACTAACACAAATGGCCAGCACAAGGTTTCTATTTCAACCTTTAACAAGTCATTCATGTAAAGTATCACCGCTAATAGATATTGAGCAAATAACCAAATTTGTTTGCATGGTAATATACTGATATGGTACCGTGTGATCAGTTTGAGACCTCTCCGTGCTACCGTCCGCCTGATTTGACTGCATTTGACAAAACTCCTCATCCTTTTCCCTGTTGGATTATTTTGCTTGATTTGCTTCTTAAAGAAAACAATATTTACGTCTTACCTGCATTTGTCTTGTGGCAGATCGCATTTTTTGCTGAACCCAGCCATGATTGTCTTGTTGAATGCTTACCAACTTGCAAGTCAGAAGACAATTCTCCCAAGTATGTTGAAAAGTCCCAAGTTCATTTGGTTATCGTTAACTGCTATGGCAGTAATTTTAAGCAATACTTACCCTTGTTTGTTTCGTAGATTTCCACCAATCAAATATAGCACTTACTTGAGCCAGCGATACAAGGATACTCATACAGACTTGAATGCATACAAAAGCTATCAAACGTTAGCTGCCAAAAAAAGTACCAGTGGCTAGCTATCACTATCATCCTCGTATCAGACCCCTTCCCTCTCTTGTTTCCTGGTTTCTAACACATTACGTTGGTGGGTCTCCCACATGTATGAACATACGCACAACACGGAGGGATGACACCTCCGAAAATCCAACTTGATAATTCCTGATTGAACACTTCGTGGAAGCTCCAATCTAATATTTCCAGATAATAATGGAGTAGGGCATATGAACAATGTGCTGCATAATATTTATATACTATAGACAAATATCCATACAATATATTATACACCATTCACGAACCATCCTATTGCACATTGTGGAATGTGCAGTAATTACATTCCCCGGAGGGCAGATAGTGAGCAGATTGCGGGCCTCTCACCCCTCGACTTGAGGTAAAGTTGACAAAGGGCTGAACCTGCAACTTTCCAGGCAAAACCGCATCTTGCGGGTTGCTGTGTTTTAACAGCATAACCGTAGGCAACATGATATATGGCGAGGGCCTCATCATCGATGTCTTTCTTAGTCCTGTTGCTCAAACTGATGTCCGATGCTTCATATAGCTTCTGGACCGACATTATTGGGATGGGCAAGAAGATAATAGTTGGTGTTAAGAGAGGTTACCAAATTTGAAGTTGACTATGGAAAGTAGCAAAATATAGCCAAAAAACGAACCTCGATATATTTTTGGTGGATATCATCTGCAGCTCCACTCTTTATCTCTTTATTATTGAGCTGACAAGCGGCACTCATCTCTTGCCTATACTGTTCGTACAAGGAATTCCATTTCGTAAGGCTTGAATTGGAAACTTCTTGATCAAAAAGAGGGAGTTTCCACACTTCTAACAAATTACAGATGACCATAAAGGCCTGATTAGGCATTACATCTAAAGACAGAATCAAATCGTCCAACGAAGTTTTAAAGTATTACTTAGTGAGTGTGATTCTTCTTACCAATCATCTTGGAATCCACGTCATCTTTATTTGATTTGACCTCATCATAAATTTCCCCCAAAACAGAAGTAGACTTGTAAGATCTATCTCCCCTTTCCATATGGTGTGGAAATAATTCAGCCTTCAATTCTTCAGGAATTTCAACCTGCAAACAAAGGACAAGATTATTTAAATTAAATATCAGGCAATAAAAAGTAGATACAAAAGAAAAGAAGCCACTCCAAAGGCCAATGCAGTTTCTTTAGCTGCCCATATATACCAAAAGGAACAGGTAACTCTTATGTGTGAAACACACAACCAATATCTTCAAAATAATCAGCTTTGCATTTAATTTGGGCATCTTATGTACGAAACTATATGAAGGTATTTATAGTTAGAATACTGCGCTCCTGTTAAAAAGTCTGTATGCAAAAATTCTTAACAGTTAAGGCCTGGAGGTTTTCATTTAAAACAAAAGGCACTAATGAAATGCTGCAGAATTGAGGCTACGATTTAATAAAAAAATGCACAAAATAGCACTAAGTATGATCAAGTAGGCAATTATAATTATGTTGTTAAAAGAAATATTGCCCAATATAAATTCCATTACATGAAAACTTTCGTGAACAACCAAATAAAAGAAGGGCAAAGCAATATATCTTTGATTACATTCAGTTCAATATTTGAGTAGCTTGTACCAAAGATAATCTACACGTAACCCAGTTAGTCTTGTCCAACTATCCAACAAAGCCATAAATCATTAGAACTAAGATGACGTGCAACACATATGACGATTGATAAATACTATAATGTCTTTCTTTAGATGCATATGATATCACAAATATTACATCCCCAAGGGCAATGGAAGTCCCTAGCTTGGATGTCGAAATGAAACATGAGATATGCAACCACTGAAACGAATTCAACAAAACCAACATAACTCAAGAATGCATGTTCTAATTGTTTACAGCCTAGTTTCCTCGTAGTCAAGACATTTAATGCATATATATCGGGGATTTGCAACCAGCTTCTCATATTTTAACATTCTGGCTTAATTTTTGATGGACAGCTGTTAGAGTCAACATCAGATCAGCAATAACAGCAGGAATTTCCGACGTTGGGAAAGAAACGTTCCAGGTAAGGTAGACTTCAGGATAAATCCGAGGGGCACATATTAGGATTATAGTTAGTAGTAATCTCACAGGAGATTTAATCTGCAACTAACAGCACTCATGATTAATGATACAGTAAATATACAAGGAGAAACTGTTCATCTGCAGATGAAAGCAGAAAAGAGTTGCAGAAGTAACCTTTTCTCCACTTTTAGGTGCATCCAGAGCATCATAATAAAGGTCAATCAGCCGGCACATATTCCTCCTCAAAAGATTCTTCTCATCAGCATCAAGTTCCCCTAGCGTCAAATATCGGTCCATCATTGCTAACCAGCTGTCAGCTGCCAGGCCCACAGTGTAACTGGGAGCAGAATGCAAAACATGGTTAGAAGAAATCTGTGACCAGAAAGCTAAGCTAGTCGGAAAGAATACAAAATTACATATGTTGCAATATGTTAAAAGAGTGATCTAACTTGATTTAGTGTCATTATGTTATATTTCCTACATAGAAATATTACCTAGGCAAATTAATTCAGGTACTTATTTTGATATATGACTACTAGCCTGTATTGCTTGCTATTATAAGTTGAGCCCGCCAAGAGATTCACTTTTCCAATAAAGCAACAAGATTTTAAGAAATTCCACAAAACATCACCAGAAGCAACATATGTCATGTATGGAATGAAATTCGTACCTCGGGAAAAACCTAGTTTCCAAAAATCGACTGAAAAGTTCCTCCTCCAATCTCTCATCAGATAATTCTTTAGGCCTTTTGGTGGGGACATTACGTATTGGAGAAGAAGAAGTCCAAGGTTCACTCTGTTTAAAAGTCTCCAGTAACTGAAGACATATCAAAACTAGATGCTTTAACTTTGAACTTACTGTGAGATAAGAAAAAAACAAAAAAATCCCCTGTTTTATGCACAA
Source organism: Erythroxylum subrotundum (assembly GCA_027563845.1). Classification (NCBI taxonomy): domain Eukaryota; kingdom Viridiplantae; phylum Streptophyta; class Magnoliopsida; order Malpighiales; family Erythroxylaceae; genus Erythroxylum; species Erythroxylum subrotundum. The sequence continues at coordinate 3,161,910 of JAOQMQ010000008.1, forward strand.
TTCCAAATTCTGGTACAAAAGTATCAATAAAAAAATAGATCAATTCAAGTGCCCATACATCCTGAAAGAAATGCCAATTGTGCAAGAAAAAAGATGGATAAAACAAGCCCCACAATGACAAACATTTTATGGTCTTAAAGAACAACCGTACAATCCACATTTTATAGGATTCATTTTTGCTGCAATGCATACACTTATACAGTTCTCAATGTTTGAACATGATGCAGGTAGTTAAGACAGCATTGCAGAAAATTTTAATTGGGAAAATTGCCCGAAATGTAGAAGAATTTAACCTGCGTTTGCTTCCACACAGAGGTGAAGACAAACACCGCTTTCAGTCAAATTAGCAATGATGATAAAAAAAACTCTATGAATAATCAATATACCATAAACATTTTAATCATGCATATTTCACATCTACATTCAAGACAATTATTTTAATTGTATATAACATAAAATTGTCAATTGGAAGATACTGGACACAATAATAATCATCACACAGATGATGTGAAATGCATATCACATACGTAAGCAAGAATATTCAGAGCAAGACAAAAATATAATTGCTTATCACTTACGAAAGCTAGAATATTCAGAGCAAGAAACAAAAAGCTAACTGCATATCACATATGAAAGCAGTAATATTCAGAAGCATAAAATAAAAGGAACATAAATTGTTACCTGAGGATTTCTTGACACGAAGTACATATCACCATCAAAGTCACCTCCCGCAAGTTCATCTCCCAGAGACCTTGGTCCTTTACGTGGGAAGAAAATAGCATATTTAGCATTTCCAACATAATCTTCTAAACCTTTCACGTAAGTGGCCTTCATAATATGCACATCTCCAAAATGTAAGCCAGGATTCCGATAGACTAATACCTTCCCAGACACCTGGCCATTATCTCTATACATTTCACCAGAAGACAAGATTATAAATATGTACTTAAAAAGAAAAAGGAAAAAGAAAACCCAATGAATGATCAAGACTCAGTGGCATCCTTGTAATTAAAGAAATCATTCTCAACGCACACATCAAGGATACACCCAAAAAGCTAGCATGTAGCAATTGCTTCAACAGAAACCTTATAAACCAAAGTAAAGCCACTCCCCATTGGGAATATGTCATGAAACTAGTCTCAAGGCCAGAGTTTACATGCTTGTCAAAATTGAGAAGAAAAATCATGAAGAAACGAGGTCATTTTAAAGAATTATAAACCTTGAAAATAACTAATAACTATTTGACCTTTAGAACAGTTCACATAAAGCATGTTTGAAAATTTTCTGGAATTTTAATACAGTTTCACAAATAATTTCCAGAGTATTATAAAATTTGCTCATCACAGCCATACTGACCGCTTGTCTCGTACTGGCAAACTTGCAAGGATAAAGATTTATCTGAACAAATTTGGAAAACATTGTTAGTGAGTGTGTGCCTGTGTGTGCCAAGTATACACATACAGGATTATGCAAACTTCAT
>JAOQMQ010000008.1:3164327-3186247 GCA_027563845.1 Erythroxylum subrotundum
CCAAAGTTGAGGGCAACTGTATAAAATTAAATGGTTATGAGAAAGGGCAAACAATATAAGGTGAAAATATGGGGAAGGGAACATGAGAAAGGAATGGAACCCAATGAATAGCAATTAGTTCAGACATTCCAAGTTCATTTTATAAAAAAATTTCAGCAATAGCAAATATACAGAATAACAAAGTAGAATTGTAAATCATAAGCCATTGCTTATGGTATTACGAATTGAACTCTCAAAAGAAAGCTTAGCTAAATTATATTTATATCATCTGCGAGAACTTCGAAACAAGAAAACTACCTCGATAAGCTGCACCCACATTTGATGAAAAACTCTGTGCATCTTCTAAAGCACTCCTCAACAAGCCCATAAAAAAATCTTTTGGCACCCCACCATTACTAAGAAGTGCAATTAGATTCTTCGAAAGATAAACTTTCCTTGGCCGATTGCTGTAAATTTAGAGTTAAACAGATTTAGGAAACTATCCTTCTGTGACATAAACCTTACAATGAGAAGAGCATCTGGTTTCTCAGAAATTGGATTTTAGACAAGCGAAGTTCACCAAATTTAAGAGAAAATATCTGGCATTCCAGATATGGACTAATCTCTTACAAATCCACTTATATAACTATCACCATTAAGTTTGTGTTTAATTATACTTCTTTCAAACCAGCTATGAACCAAAAGTTGCAACGTGTTTTCAACATAGAGAAAATAAAAGTTAGTGATTTGGCGTGCTCTACTCCAAATTTTGTTTTACGTCTTCTGTGGAGGACTTATAATGTATAATTAGTAACTTCAATTAGTAGCAGTAACTACCTTGTTCCCACTATCTCCAATGAATTCATTGTTGGTGTTCTCAATAATGGATCAGCATCCACTTTAATCATTGAAGGTCGTACACAAATCGTTCCAGAAGGCAGCTACGTAGAGCAGAATAACAATTTTAACTTACAATTCATATTAAGAGACATGCAGTGACTCAAAATATGAAAAAGAACCAAATAGCAAAAAGAACCCAGGTGGCCACAGTATCATGAGGATCTTTATGATAGGCTGCATTCGCTACATAGAGCATGACATAGCACAAACACAGAAAATGGAGGTGCGAAATAATTCAACCGCATAGTATGCCATTTACTAATCACAAGCTAGTCCCAGAATTGATAAGACGTGAGAATTGGTGTCATTGGAACTTCCAAATTTTTATTTTGTATTTCTTTCAATGCAAACAAAAACAATTTTAACACCTAAAGCTCTATGAAAAATTCAAAAACGGTATAAGAAACAACACACAACAATCATTAAGAATGTAAGTTCTATTAACCTGTGCGAAAACACTAAGATAGTATCTTGAAAATTTAACTAAAAAAAACAATTAAAAGTTTGAGATATTGCGTTATCCATCCTCATAAGACATTAAGCAAAATTACCTTTTTATTGAGGAGAACAGTCCCCTTGACAGCACTACCATTATTAAATAGACGGAACTGGATCAGCAAAGGCTTGAAGAAGTAAAAAAAAACAACCCTTGTAGTTAGTTTATCCTTCAAAGTACAACATTATTTTTCAACAGCAACAAAGAACTCAAAACAGCTTCATGTACTTACAGGGTCCCCTACTTCTAATACTTTGTCCTTGTGTATGGTACCTTTGTGATTGCTCTGAATATAAGAAAGAAAACCAATCTTGAATGAGCCACTGAAATAAAAAAAATCAAACTGGAGAATAAAATACTTCAGCTATATGCATTCCTATCAGAAGCACAAATGGCTCCAAAAATCAGAGTCTGATATGGTAGCTTCACGTTTTAAGTCTGAGACAACATGATAAACTACGTTAGCATCAGAATATCCATATAACATTTTCCCTAAGTCATTTATTACATTGTAAGATTTAGCACCACATGCTATTGCAGTACTCAACTAATCTCTTGACAGTGTAAAACAAACAGTATGAGCTATATAGATAATTGCAGGGAGATTAAAGGAAAATTTCACTCAAATCCATAAACATGTCAAAATAGCATCCTGTGAACTACTAGGACAAGTCTTAAGCAGTTCATTCACATTACACAAGTTCACGAGATAGAAGTAGGGCTTCCTAGAAAAGATATTGGTCAAAGTTGGATCACAACTATACTTACTAACATAGAAATTAAACCTCAAACAACACGAACTTCAAAACTGAACATCAAAAGACAATCACAAAAATAGAAAAGAAACAACAATAGATTTAAAAGCAATAGCAGGCAAATTAATTAGTTGCTAATAAAAGCCAAAAATAACAAAACCTCAGCACTGGTATTCGTTCCCTTATACACATTCTTTCTGCACTTTAGAGCCAAATCTTCTGATATGTAGCCAGTTCCATCAGTATGAATACAGAGTTTACCGTCCTTGGAAAAGACAAAGTTTTGGTCCCTGTCCTACAATGGGAGCAACAAGTTCAAGAAGAGGTCATCTGCAGTTTGAAAAAAAAGACAACGCTGCAATTTGAAAAAAAAGAACTAAAAACAACTAGCAGAGATCATCTGCAGAATGATAAGTTTGTAATTTCATATTTGAAACCATACCCTGCATGGCACATCATCAATTGTCTTGATGGTAACACTTGAGAGGTCAATTTCCAGGTTTCTAGTATTTGACAAAATTAGTTGAAACCTGCACGCCAAACAGATATTAATTTTTTCTGTGTTATTTAAAAATATGGCTTCCAGCCGCATAGATCCTATGCATGACTGACCTGGCCATGTACTTCGACAAATTAGGCAAGGTGTCCAAGTGCATGAACATAGATCTTGCTTCACGAATCGTCTTCCCACTCAAAACATAGCTTTCATTATCTTCATCAGCATAAGACTCCGTCCGGACAAAGTAACACTTCACAGGTGATGTAGTTGGGTCCTTTTTCTTCTCTTCTTTGCCTCCATCTTTATACACTAGAGAATAACCAATGTGTGCAAAAACAACGCAATTAGTTCAGGATTCTCAATTTCTTTACCATCAAAACATTATCGACTGCTACTAAGAAGTTCAAACCATCCTCGGTCTAGATAGAACAACTCATCAGATAAGCATAGTGTTAACCACTCCCTCTCCCTCTCTCTTTCAATTTAATTGTTATTGGTGAGAAAAGAAAAGGGAGAGCAACCAACATAGGCATCCTAGCTCCAACATGGACTACAACCAAAATGCACTGTGAACTACAAAAACTCAATTGCTCAATGTAATAAGCTGGAAGCAATGAGAAAACTAAATATCCCAACTTAAATATTACATTTGAAAGAAGCAATCACACTCACCAAAAAAGCGGTAACAACGAAGACCAAGAATGATCCCTGCTTTGGCAAGCTTCTCGTATGGGGCAAAATCAGGAGAAGACCTTGTCACTTTTTCAAACTTGACCATCAAGACATTGTCATCTCCTAATGCCCGTTGTAGGATATTATTCTTTGTAGTAGGAAAAGGACCCTGAAATAGCATGACTTATAATCTTGTTAATTGATCCAAGGCTCTTCATTCAAGAAAATACAACAAATTCTCTATAAACAGAAAACATAGGATGTGTTGAATTGCTAATGCAAGATTAAAATCTTACAAAAGTTAAGGGCTTCCAATATATAAGCAATGTGTGTTGCCAGCATGTGTACAAGTAAATGGGTGGAATGAGTTTCAAACAATACAAAATGAATACATCTTAATCATGCCCTGTAGATGGCTACAAAAATTCATGTGTAACTACAATACACACCTTGAATTTATAACTTCCATCAGGGTAGACGTGGCAATTATAACTATATGTTTTCGACTGGTCTGAACCGAGGTACTGAAAAATACAAGAAAATAAACATTAACGGTTTCAAAAATCAAAATTGAAAGGCATAAACTAACATCTCTAAATTCACTCATCACTATCAAGTCCAACAGTTATGTTTCACCCTTACAATCATGAAAACGTACATAGAGATTCTAATAACAGGTCGACCAATTAGTAGTACTATTTCTGCACTTATTTGTTTAAAGTAACTACAACATATTGTCTGCATAATGCTACTAGCTAAGAAAAACTTTAAAAGAACGTCCAATAAGCATTGCACTGAGTTGAGGTGACACACATAGAATCAGCCCAAACCGCACAAAATAATTGTATAACTAAAACTAGAATTGGGCATAATGCTTATGAACTGGAAAGCATGCAGAACACTTGAGAACGGGTATAAAGATAGCATTCAACGAAATGAAGTAAGCTAAGAGCATTCAACGAGTCTATCCTAATAACAAGAAGTATAATAAAACAAACCAGCAGAAAATCACGTTACACAACCTTCAAACGATCGTTTTCCTTAATGTAACCACACTTACACCCCACGGCTTTCCATACTTGAGTCTCAAAAGAGTGCATCGGTAAATCTTTCAAGGATCTTATATTTTCTGGAGACAAAAAATCCTCCAGCTTTAATCTGGAACGATTTCAGAAAAAGACAAAAAGTGACATATCCAACCTCCAATATCATGACTAGCTCAAGCAACAGCTGCTTATTTACATACTTACCCTCCAAGATAGCTTAATATAAGAAACGTTTTTCTAAATTCAAGCTCCCATAAGGCTTGCAATTGCGGACTAACAATAACTGGCCTTCTTGAAGTGCCTGAACTAGAACTAGAATCAGAATCAGAACTAGAACTAGAACTGCAACTTTTCTGGCCTGAACTAGAACGAGAACTAGAGCTAGAACTGCAACTCTTCTGGCCTATCGCGATCGAAGTTTGAACAGGAGTTTCAACTTCTGTATCAAATCCAGAAACAAAAAGGCAAAAAAAAAATAGTAAAAGCTAAAGGACAAGAAGACTGTGTGTTAGTCAACAAGCAAATGAAAGTAAAGATAGGGATTAAGTAAAACCATGAGAAAGCTTAAAGGGGACTTTGAAAACGCGATCCTGGCTGGGAGGAGAGCGTTGAGGACTACTGGAACTAGGAGAGCCATTTTTGAGCTCTAGGTCTACCATGTATTTAACGAAACCGTCAAAGGTTTGAATGCGAGAACGGGAGATTTTTTGGAGTATACCAACCGCAGCTTCTTCGGTAAGAGACGCCAGCTTCTGCCTGGCATCGACTCCGAGTTGCGGTTTGCGCTGGTCGTCGCAGATTCTTTCAATCAACTCATCCACCTTCAGAGGCAGCACCACTTGCAGTTGCGGGCTACAATCTCCCATCTGCTTTTCGGTTTTTTGGGTCTGAATCGGAGCAAGAGAGTATTGGGTTTTGATTGTTGGTTTTCCCGCTCTTTTAAAGTGTGTACTTACGTGGCAATGAGACCCTCCACTCTCGTCTCGTCAGTCTGTTCGTGAAAGGGGATGAGATCTTTTTTCGGATACGAATACGATACGGATGAAATTTAATAGATTATAGGAATAGAATAATGAAAATAAAAATTGTAATCATAGTCAGTCATTGTCAAATGTCAGTGAAAAGCAAACTGACAAGTGGGAAGGGAAGACCTTAGCTTAAAGGGGAGCAGAAATTAGGATGAAAAGAAAATGGAAAGAGGGAACTTTATCTTTATGTTTCTTGTCTGTATCTATTTACTCAGCCAAAAAAAAAAAAAACAGCGCTTTGCTTGAAATGAAATCTCATCGATTAACATTCAGAAATGTTTCGGTTTCGCCACCTTTTAAAAAGAAAAAGTGAAAGATTTAAAATTAAATTATTCTAAATAATATTTATTTAGTTGACAAGAAATTAAATTATAAAAATAAATTTTAATTTTAATAATTTTCATAAATTTAAAAAACAGAAAGAAAATAAAATTAAAATTTAAAAATTCAAACAAAACGGTATTTTTATTAAGTTTGGAAACAAAAATAAAATAAAAAACAAACATTGAGACTTGATTTGTTGTTAGGCTCTTTTCCAAAGAAGCAATTATTTAAGACTTCAAGCAGAAGCGAAAGTAGCGGGCTCTTGCTTTGTTGATTGGTTCCTTTTCCGAAGAAGCAATTATTACAGGTAGGCAACTGTTTAATCACACTGCTGAGTTTGAGTGGTACTCACTATTTAAAGGGAAAAGTTAAAAAGGAATCTCAGCTTTAGGCTTCATTCAGAATCAGAACCTAAAGTCACGAGACTTCACAGAAATATGCGTACCAAAGACAAACAATTATTATCGTAGACAGGCTACTGTTTGAGCTTAACTTGTCCATTTTGGGCTCGCTAATAAGTTGTTAAATTTGTTTAATTATGAGCTAGTTAAGTTGACTTATTCAACTCTAATTAGCGCCCTCACTTTATGAACAACTCTACCAATTATTCATAAGCATGATAAACATCAATAACAAGAATGTGTAAAGTAGAAATTTTGTACCAAGAGGTAACCAAAGTAAATATACTATCAAAAGAGATTCATGGTGTGGGCTTGTCTAGTGCCATGCCAAATAATGGATTATAAAGAAACTCATGATATATGCTCCTGAGCTTTAGGGAATGTGCCCAAGTGATCAATGTATATTAGTTATCCTTAATTTTTGTTGACATAACTTATTGATCGAATTTAACAAAATTAAAATTCATTTTGTAAATAGTTTATTTTTTTCCGAATCTTGTTAAGATGGTTTCGTAATCATGCATTAAAGCTTAAGTATTTAATATTTATTTTTAATATTTATTTTTTAATATTATTTAATTATTTAATTGTTTTTTGTTACCAAAATGTAGTAGTATTTTCTTAAATTATTATATATAAACAAACAGTAATTGAATAAGAAAATATTTAATAAATTTTTTATTCACAATAAATATGCAATTTTAAAAGGAAACGTTCGCACTAATATTTTTATTTTAAATTATTATATATAAACAAAAATAGTTATCCTTAATTTTTGTTGACATACCTTATTTATGGAATTTTACAAAATTAAGATTCAATTTGCAAATAGTTTATTTTTCTCCAAATCTTATTAAGATGGTTTTGTAATCATGCATTAAAACTTGATTATTTAATATTCAAAATTTAATATTTATCTTATTTAATATTATTCAGTAGTTCTTTTGTTACCAAAATGTAGTAGTATTTTCTTAAATTATTATATATAAACAAACAGTCATTTAATAGAAAATATTCAATAAATTTTTTATTCACAACAAATATGCAATTCTAAAAGGAAACGTTCGCACTATTTTTTTATTATTTTAACGTACACTCATGTTTCTGAAATGCTATCTTACACTTGTCAAATTTAGTGAACAAAAAAGTATCATTATTTTTTATAATGACCTTGTTAATTTAGAAAACTCTCATATCATTCCACCAAAACCTAACTTGCAACCGTTTTGTTTTATCCGTAACTCTCTCTTTTTTATTTTCATGTTTAAGAAGGTTTTCTCTAGATTTTTTATTCTTCTCCAAATCTTCTTAAGATGGTTTCGTAATCATGCATTAAAATTTGATTATTTAATATTTACAAATTTATATTAATCTTTTTTAATATTATTTAATTATTGAATAGTTCTTTTGTTGGAATAGTCTAATTCAAGTTAGTAAAACTAATTAAGTAGTAAAACCAATTGCAAATTGATTAACTAGCATATAATCTTTTTCATCTTATATGATTAGATGACACCGTCCTAAAAAGGAACTAAAGGAGGAAGTCAACAGGGGAATGATATAGGCAGTATTTGTTGGCCAAAAGAAACTCTTTTTATCTTTTGTGACATTTGTAACCAACATATTGAAAGGAGTAAGGGAAAACACGGTAGAGTTATTTGTCAAAGGTTACCATGGAAGAAGGTGGAGGAAGAGTTTCACAAATCAACCAGCTTATCATGGGATAAAACTAAGCTTAAAAATAAGTTTAATTAGATGAGAACTAAATGGAGTCTTTGGAAACAGTTGAAAGGGAAAGAAACGAGATTAGGATGAGATTATAACAAATGAACAATTGCTGTTAGTGATGAGTGGTGGAGTTTGAAGATTAAGGTTATCTCTTTTTCCACAATTTAAGTTATTTTTCCTTTACTCTAATGCTAAATAGTTAGTTATATATAAGTTATTTATTTTTTTGTAGGAGAACATCAATTTTAAAACATTTAAAGAGGAAGGGCTTGAACCCGAGCTTTAAATGTAAGTTGGATCAACTTTTTTTATGTTTGCCCCGAGAAGAGACTACATTTTATCTGGTGACTGACCCTCCACAAGGACAACGAGAAATTGAGGAAGTATATATTCCTTCTCCACCTGATAGTCATAATGCTTATTATCAATTGTCAGACTATCACGATCATGAGAATATAAAGGAGACTTATGGTCTAAACAATTGGGAAGAAGTGTTGAGAGAACTTACTCCGACCCCTTAAGCTACTCAAGATGAAGGGGGTGAGAGAAGAACATGCAAAAGGGTTTTGGAGAGTGATAGTTCACAAAGTAACAATAGTGCAAGAACTGATTCCGCTAAAAGGGTGGGAAGATCTACAGCAATGTCTGAGAGGCTTAACGATATGATGCAATTGATTCAAGAGAGACAGAGTGCAACAACGGAGATGAATAGGTCCATTACAAAAATTTTGGACACAACGAATATTGGTGCATCACAGAATATTGGTGCTAGTGCGTCACATCATGATGTTACTAATGCTTTCAGAAAACTATGTACTTTGCCTTATTTAGAGACTGGTACTCCTAAATTTTACTTTGTTTGCATGTTGATTGAAGATCTTTAAAGAAGGTTTTTTGGTTTACTAGATGATACAAAAAGAGTTGAATATATAAAGTTTATGTGTGAGTATGACAAACATAAAAAAAAAACGTTAAACATAATTTCTATCTATCCATTACTATGTTTAGTTTATTGTTTTTATTATTTTTGCACTTATGTTGACATGGTGTATTTGAAGGCATTATGAACTTGGTTAGCTTATTTTATTATATTATGTTATCTTGTTGGTAATCTATAACTTTATTACGTGTTATATTATTTATTTATTTATATTTAGACATGTAAGTGTCTTGTTTATTTACAATATAATTTTACCTATTGATCTGTAAGTATGGATGATAATGTTATGCAAATTATGCAACTTCTACAAATGAAACAATTTTTGGACAATGAGAACAAGTTTTGGGATTCGGTGGCTTGTGTAGCAGGTTACATGAGTGTGTATTTTTTTAACCACATATACAAGGAACAATAAATGACTTCCTATCAAACAGGAAAAATATGGATGAATGAATTATTGAATGGTCATGAAAAACGATGTTTTAATTCATTTAGGATCAATCAAAATATATTTCGTCAATTATGTATGGTTTTGGAAAATAATTATGGTTTGAGACCTTTGGACATGATGTCTATTTTGGAGAAAGTCGATTTATTCGTGTATGTCATAAGTAAAGGTTTCTCTAATAGAGATACCCAAGAGCACTTTCAACATTCTGGTGAAACTATAAGTAGAGTTTTTAAAGAAGTTTTGATTGCTATGGATGGATTTTCAAGGGATATGCTCGTGCCAAAAGATCCCGAATTTAAGGACTTTCTACCACAAATTGCCAATGATGCTAGATATATGCCACGTTTGAAGGGAATTGAATATGTTCTTCCTCCCCCTTCATTATGTTTTCTATTGAAAAATGTTGTTTTATCATCTTATGATTATTGTTTTATATTAGGATCGCATTAGAGTTATTGATGGTACACATATAGTGGTAGTTGTTGCAGAGAAGGATCAAATGAGATATAGAAGACAAAAAGGAATAACAACAACAAATGTATTGGCAACATGTGACTTTAACTAACTATTTACATATGTTTTAGCGAGTTAGGAAGGATCAACACACGATTCTTGTATTTTCGTTGATACAATTGGTAATCCGAGACTTAAATTTCCAAAACCACCGATAGGTAATTTTAAGATTTGTAGGATTTGCTATTCATGATTTAGACTTTTTATGATATCACTTATACTAATTATATTACTTCTATGAAAACTCGAGTAAATATTACTTGGTTGACAAAGGCTATCTGGAAAGAAAATGATATTTGGCACTTTACCCAAAGACAACGTATCATCAATTGGAGTTTCGTGATGCAAATCCAAGAGGATATCGAGAAGTTTTTAATCGAGCTCATTCATCATTGAGAAGTTGTATTGAGAGGACTTTTGATGCTCTTAAGGCTCGATAGAAGATATTGAAGAAAATGTCTAAGTGTTAATGAATGGATCAAAATAGAATAATTTGTGTAGCTTTTGCGTTGTATAACTATATTAGAAAAGTACAATTGGCGACCCGACTTTTAGCATCATCGATCAAGATCCTGAATTTATACCTCCAGATGTATTTCAAGATGTTGAAGTAAACTCTACACAAGAAGATATTAAAAAACAGAGAACTCGGGAGATGACAACTATTCGTGATAATATTGCTTATAGTTTAATGGCAGTTAGACGTCGTTTTTAAATTGCTATAAACCTTTGCTTTAAATGATGATGTTCGTTTCTTTTGCTCTATTTGAATTGTGTTGTTAAACTTCATTTGGATTGTTATATTTTATGTTTGGATCATCATCATCATCATTATCATCATTATTATTATATGTTATATAATTTTTATTAGGGTTATAAACTTAATTTTTGTAGAATTAAATATTTAAAATCTAAATTCTTATAAAAATATTCAACAAAATACTAAGATATATAATATTCATACCCTTATATATTTTTTTAAAAGTTATATCTTTATAAGTTAATTTATACATAAACAACTAATACTAAACGTTTAATTTTACCAAATATCTTTAACAAACAACTAATGGAATCTGCTGATATAATTAGCTATCAACTAACAACTGATAGAATCAACTAACTGTTAATGCAATTAACTTATTGCCAAACGAGGCCTTTATCTCTTCACTTCTTCGTTGTTTCCACAAGCCATAGGATTCATAGGTCCTCAACCAGTTATATTGTTGCTTTAAAATCGCTTACAACTCGAGCCCCCTAATTCATTAAGCCTTAAATATTGCACACGAAGGACGACCCATATTAGGCAAATAATTCGTAACCACTAACCATCAATCAGTTCGTCTCGGTAAAACCAGCGTATAGGATTTTGGAACTGAAACAAATATTCCTCGTATTTACACATTTGTTCAGGCTCACAAGACCAGGCCAAGTCATCGGAACCTGGAAGCCGTTCCAGAATGAAACCCGTGTAGGCTTAGCCCATCACAAATTAAAGAATAATTAACATTTATGATGCAGTACATCTGAACCACAATATTGAACTTGCTATTCCAGGAAAAGTGGTTCGCGGCAAACCGGCAGCCCTTTGATAGCTTGTATGTGATTATACGTAGAGGGATGCTATGTGGGTGACGAAGTGTTTCTTCCTGTAGTTTCATGTAATCTTGATATATTCACAAGCCATTTCGCCCTTAGAATATAACAGAACTCAATTGTTATCAGTCATGGTAAGGTAGAAGTAGCAAGGCCCATAGATTCTGCAACTTCTCTGGCAGAAAGATTGTCTGCTTGTTCCTACATATTTCAAAAACAAAGTTTCGATAAAGAATAATAGACAGACCAAGATCGAGAATCACTGTTTGTAATAACATGGAACAGTTGTGTCAGGAGACACTGTCACAGACAAATTCACACACAAGTGAATGTACGAGTATGTATTTACGTACCTGAAGGCGATGCAACAAATACATCAAGAAAAGATGAACAAAAATCTGCAAATGATATCTTGGAATCAACACATTACTAAAATGCCTTTTCACTTCTCACAAATGACAAATCAACATATAAAACAAAAACTCCTTTACCAGATAGAAAAGTACGATAAGTCGAGCTGTAGGATAACGCCATAAGAATCTCGTGGCTCTAGCTGCCCCTGAATCTAATAGTTTTGCTGCCTTTTGCAACTGCATAGCCAGTGTCAAGACACGGTGTCAAACCAGATAAGAGGGCAACTAGTTCTTTTTATGTGCAAACACATACCTGTATGCTTGCAGATTCCATACGACGATGATACAAGGGCAGAGGCCTGAAATTATTGCCAAATAAGAAAAGAGCAAGGGATATACTGAAAATAGCATTAAAAAATATAGTACAAACTGTAACAACATTAAAAGCAGCTATACATAAAGGGCTTTATTCATAGAAGGTTCAGATTTTGTTTCTGATGCTCATTGAATGAGTTGACTCTGAAAATTACTTCTTAAGATGGATCACAAAATGAGGACTTCAAATCCGGAACGAAGCAGGATTACAGAATGCAAATTCATCTGCCAAAGTATGAGACCTTTTTACTAGTGTACCAAGCCTATGTTTCATCATTTTCTTAGTTCTACTGAACCACTAGGTTTTTCAACTGCAGATCATTTCCAAGATAATTCTTACACAACAAAACCCCCAGGTTTCTCAACTGTTTTGCTGTCATCACATCAATTTCTTCATGCAATTCATGCACACCATTTATAGCTACCAACATACCTGCAATATAAGCTCTCAAGTTTCTCTTCTCACTAGCCCCAAACAGTTAATGCCTAGCTTCATTGAAGTAGATATCATTAGATATCGTTCTTTTTTGTACCAAAAAGCTATTTCCTTAACAACTTGGTCAAACAAAAAGCAACTATAACAATGTGAAAAAGCTGAGGTCAAGTGGAGCTAAGACAACACGAAGGGAAAATTCAAATGCCTAGGTTGAAAATTTCTTCCTTTCAGCTGAGTTTTTCCTGAGGATCTTCATTTGAACTTAATCTCTTCTCCATACTATAAAATACTACACCCATGAGGGGGTTTAACATTGCATGACAAATAATTAATTTAATATATGCATTTGCCATCATTTGGCGTCATGAAGAAACCAACATTATATGTATGACCAACACACCACACATAAAGCTGAATTATCCTTCAGTTTCAAAATTAAGACTCTCCATGCTGTTCGTCAAAGAGCTCCTTTGCTCAATGTCTATGATGTAACAAAGTTATCACGATTCCTTAAGCACAAAATTTAGTAACATCAATCCACTAACTAGATGGCAACCTATGTCCATTAGTTAAATTCCATTGCCCCTCATCTCATAAAATGACAACAGGTCTACCTGGAGAAGCTAAATTAATATTCAATATTCAAACTGAAGTATGGATCTACTCCATGAAACATAAGATTAGTCAGTGGAACCATAAGGAGTGCCTGTTATATCACAATCAAAGAACTTACTCCAGTGCCTTCATTTCAGTATCTTCGTTCCAAGTTGAGGATGGACGACGTGAAACCCTACTTCTTTCCACCTCAACCTATTTGATACAAATAACACATTACCATCTCAATCTAAATCAACAGAAGAATGAGATCAACATATATTGGTGATATTATTCAACCAACAACATGTGGTCATATGGCAGACCTGTGCCTCTTGAATACGCTTTAGTTCTTTTTCCAACTGGAACTCTGCAGCAGCTTTTTCACTAGCCATGGTTTCCAACTGTGTTTGTTTGTAGTACTGCATCATACATAGTAGTTAGCGGCACAAATCCCTACCAAGAATAATGTTTTCAGAACTGCAAGAGTAATTTACTTATCCTACCAATAGATCAGTTAGCTCTCGGTAGCGCTTTTCAAGTTCCATATGTTCCTGGGAAAGGTACACAGTAAAACTGTGACATCAGGAACTTTGGAAAACCAAAGAAGGATAACATAGAGTGAAAATATAGCTTCAGGTAGCAATTACACCAGAGACATTCTATATATACTACATAGAGAGCAATAACATAAAAGCAATTAATGCAAGCTATGAAAGGTGACAGTGAGTTTATGACTGATAATTGGTCAACACGTGATCACATTACCTGACGTGAATAGTGCTCAGCATCCCTCTTCATAGCAGCCATTTCAACTCTCATTTTCTGCAATTCAACCTGCATCAAACTAACAGAGAACTCAGTACAACAAGGACAAAACAACTGGCCCATCTATTCTTTATGCTAACTATTACGAATATTACAATACAGGCTTGTCCAGTTGTCCTTTAGCATCAGCATACAATCAAGTACAGAGCTTGAAATGAATATAACACCACAGAAAAGGTTAAAAGAAAGAGAATTTTGCCTCTACAGAAGACAGCTTGCTTTCAGCATCTCTCTGGCCTTGACGGGCACGTTCCACTTCTTCCTGCCATGCTTGCATCTGAAAAATTTAAAAAGTCTCATGTAATTATAACAATAATGCAACAGATGGTTATGCAGCATGGTTCAACTCCTAGAGGTGCCCCAGAAATGAAGGCAGTGAAGAAGTTACGAATCCAATGATGAGACATTCTAAACACTGGTTATACTGCTTCCCAAGTCCGAAAAAAGGGAAAAAAAAGACATACAAGAAGTTTTATTATGACTGAAAACAGAAACAACTAAAAGTAGTTCAGTTAATACCCCCGGTCAAAACATCATCTGCATGTAAGTTCCCAATGCCAACAAGACAAAAGTTTGCAATGAAATGCTGGCCTAACACTATTAGTTCATGATAAAGGCCACAGCAATAACTGGAAACCCTCCATAGAAATATTCAGAAGAACTTTTACCATTAATAAGTAGTAGTTATGTATCTACATTCTATCTGAGCCCAGAATGTGGAGAATTAACTAACATAAAAGGAAACAAACCATGAGCCTTATCCAAGACTACACATAACAGTGCAAATAGGAAAATTTGCACAATCAAAAAATTATTTTGTGATTAATTCTGATATTCTGATGTCTAGATTATAAACACCATCCACAGAAAAAAAAAACACCTGAGATATCTCTAAGGATTAACTATAAATATCCCTTAAAATTTTGTTGAACTTCAAGTAGACTTACTAAGCTTCAAATTATATTTCTAAGGATTAACTATATGAATATCCCTTAAGATTTTGTTGCACTTCAAGTAGACTTACTAAGCTTCAAAATTCATATTTACATGTATAATCATTCTTGAAATTGCAATATCACCCATCACCCTGATGGATAAAGATAATACCGTAAAGTTTTTATGCATTAAAAGAATAATTCATTACTGAGCTCATAGATCAGGTGGTCTTAGTAATCCCCTCCCCAAGTAGAACGCTCAATTTATAGTCCCATGTAAACCAAAATTTAAAAAAAAATCAATATAATAAGAGCATGATCTACTATTGGATTTCAAATCCACCCCCCAGATCATTTAACAGATTTATCTGATTTCTTTTAAGGGGCCATTAAATTGAGAAAATAAAACATGCATATAGACCACATAATTCCACACAACAAATGGTTATATATATCCTAATGCATGTTTAATTGAAAAGGTTTATGCACTGATAGTGTTATCAGAAATTCGGGGAACAAAGAATATCAGCTTTCTAATTGGAGAGGTCACTTGTATTACAGCTTTCTACATTCAATTAATTTGACCCACAAAACAAGTTTCATATTTGCAAATCAGTATCCAAATGAATGACTGGAAAACAATTCTTCAGCATAATGTTAAGTTCTACAATAATGTAATTAATTATGTAAATTGTCAGTCCATATAGTGTGTTGCATATCTAAAATATCTTGATAAGAAATCCTGATAATGTTGTTGAACCATCTATTTCAAAGAGTACAATCTAGACCCTTACAATGGTGTACCTGAATCACTTGATTTGCCTCTTCTGAAGACTTCTTTTGTCCCCAGCGAGCACGAGCTTCCATGTCTTGTAATTCTTGATTTAATGATGAACACTCAACCTGATGATTTATTGCAATAAGTTTGGGTAACATATTAGCTGAATCCCAAGACTTTTCAGAAAAATATAGGGACAATTATGTTTGTCTTTTACTTCGTACCTCAAGAAGGGCAACCTTCTGCTCAAGTTCTTGTGCTTTGGCTGTCCTCTCATCTGCAATCCTCTGAAGGGATAGCCAAATAGCAGCATTCAATGTAAGGGAAATATGGAGTTTGAGATGAAAGTTTTGGTATGCACTGAGTCTGTTAACATCAGATTAAGCTTGAACTCCAGCTAACACATTATTTTCTGCTAAAACATACAACTTACAACTGTGTTACTACAGACAATTCAAATGCAGATGGCAGCTGGAGAAGGTTGAAATTTGACTAGTCTAGCATCTTCTAAAGGTGAAAAGCTGGTAGCTAGTAAATGATTGTTACCATTATTAACTAATTGAAAGCTCAGTGAAGGGCAATATATCATTTAGCAGCAAAAACACATGGCATGTTTATACTTACCTGGGTCCTGGCCAGAGCTGTAGAGGCCTCAGCAGCTCTATGCTCCAGTTCCACTTCCCTTTCCATGGCTGCCTATTTCAGAAGCAAAGATATTATAATGCAAGTCAATTGGACTTAAATAATAGCTTAAGCATGAAGATATCAAGGCACAGACCATTTTGGTAGCATTATGAGCCAAATGTTCTTCTTCCGCCCTCCGCTCAGCAGAAGCTAACTCCTCTCGTAGAGCCTGATAAATACTAAATGATAAATCAGATTCCCAAAATAATATGCAAATCAAAACAAAAGAATCTAAAAGAAATGTTAGAAATGAGGGAGACCAATTGCCGTACCTGCATCATTCGTGTCTCAGTTAGTTCCCTATTCCTCATGATAGACTCCATGTTTGCCTGAAAATAAGACAGTGCTGCCACATGAAAAGATGTACATGATTCGTCACAATTTATTTAAAATGTAATGAATTCAAGAGAAGAGGAAGAGAAGGTCACAGGCTTGGAATACATAAAAGAATGAGAAGGAATTTGTAAAACATAAGAAAATGATGAAGTATGGTTGCATGATATATTTTATACAATCTCTTTTATAATATATAAGAAGAGAGAAAGTGATACAGAGAAAATAATATTCCAACAGCTGCGATCTAATTCTAGTAAAAGATTACACAAAGTTGAAGAAAAGCTTGTTATTTGTTTCATTAAAATGTCTGGCATTAAACAAAGCTCTTTGCCAAATTTCTGGCGCATTTCCATAACTATTTCAAATGTTGGGCAGTTTCAGACTGCATGGTACTTCTATACATGGAAATGGAAATATCCCAAACCACTTATGAGGCATCATACATTAAATGTAAGATAGGAGGCCCTGTAACAGCACACGGCATCTAGACATGGCTAAATGTTTCTACACAGTCAAAGCAACAAAATCAAATCTAGTTTGCTCATTCTGATAATAGTAAACACATTGTAGGCAGCAAAGGATTTCAGCATCAACCCATATAGCAGACTTGTAGAAACTTAATCTATATAACATCTTGTCCTTCGCATAAATGAAGAAAAAAGAAAAAAGCTTCTCATTGAAACTTATTTTTTGGCTGTCGCAGCTGATAATTTAGGTCTAAATAGAGATCTCAAGAAAGAAGAGTAAAGAAGAGGCCTTGCATCGAGTTATAAAAGGAAAGCATGAGTAACCTGCAAGGAAGCCAAATTCCCTTCAGATATAGCCGCCTGTTTCTTAACTGCCTCCATTGAACTAACAAGTGCACCAATTTCTGCATTTTTGGCAGCCAAGGCCTCAGTCATATTCAACTCCACTCGTGTCACTTCACCCTTGGATATAGACAAATCTTGCTGTAGCTGCTTTATGTGAGCCTCGTATGATTTAGTGAGTTCTCTCTGTTAAGGCAGCATCCAAAATGCTAAATACAACTCCAACAAGACTAGATGATATACATGTCAAGTAACACAGAATATAAATTCTTCATTCACCTCTGCGCTGAGAAGTTCCTCCAGTTGTGCATTTTCATACTTGTATTCTTGAACACGGGCTTGGAGTCCAGTGCAAACCTGCATGTTGACATTTCAAAGGTCCGTGCTAGTGAGAAGAGCTAAGTGGTTGACGCGATTATCTAGTTGATATGTTCTCCAGTCAAAAACCCTCCCGTGATAATGCTTATGCCATGTAATAATGACATACATCAGCACCATATGCCAAGTAACTTCCAGAAATTTTTTTGATGGAATTAACAATATGGAAGAAGTCTGATCAATTTAAATATAATAGCAGCTCAATTAAGTGCTAAACAAAACAAATGCTAATATCTTTCAAGTTTATAAATGAGTATTAACAGACATGTTAACTGACACTTACCCGTGCTAACCGTGCCTCTTTCGACTGACCAGTGGAAACTGCAGTCTTCAACAGTCCTTGAGCCTAAAAACCAACTAAATGAATCATCAGTAAAAATTAATAAGGCAAACATGACAAGAACCTGAAAGCTCTATCAGTTGTAGTAAATATTTTTATAATACAAAAGTAGCACTAGACACCAATATTAATAGTAGCACTGGACACATGAAGAATGTACCTCATCGAGCTGGTCCTGCAATTTTGAAGAAGTATCAACTTTATGCCCATGCTGCTTCTTTTGATCAACAAGAGGTTCAACCTTATGATCAACATCATTCAACTGAGTTCCAATCTTAACAGGAGATTCATTTTTCGCTATTTGAGATCTCTCTTGGTCAATCTTTGAAGGAACGTCAGCATTCTGTGATTTGATTTCTTTTGTAATATTATCTCCAGCAAGATTCTCCAAGTCTTTGGCATGTTCTTGCAAGGAAACAAGATCTACAGGAACTTCAGACGCATTCTCATTGAGAAGCTCAACATTTGTAGTGGATGTAGAAGTAGCAGCATCAGTATCAGCTGTAGTGACAGATACTTCTAAATGTTCGGCGTCATTTTGATCTAACTGATTTTCTGAACTTCCAAATGAAGGAATGCTGGAGGAAGTTTTTCCAGTATTATGTTGTTGTTGAGTGCTTCTTTGGACATCGGACTTGCTAGAAGGGGTGCCATCATTTTCGACAGAAAGAACAGGCCCATCTTTGTCAGATGGCACATTAGACTTTGATGTTTGTGGACTACTTATCTCCTTTGCAGCATCAATATTTTGAGATTCATTTGTGGAAAGCTTCTTTTGAGCCTGAAAAGAAATCTAAGTGTAAGCTAAATCACCCAGCTGCTGCCCAAGACATAGACGTATGTAGTTTGTATCAGTATAGTTAAGCATTACCCAAAGCTAAAGGTATGTGGGGAAGTACCTTTGGCCTGGACTTTTTCCTCTTAGGTTGAGATCCTTGACCATTAGATGCTTAAAATTCACAAAAAAAAAGGAGAGTTAACAATACACAATTAGTAGAGTAAATATGACTCTTTTTCCAAGGGTGTTGCATTAGGAAACAGCATAATCCATGTTTGGGTGACTTTGAGTGGATTGGCATTCTTTCTAGATAACAATTTAAGCTGTCTGGAACAATTTTATCAAGCCATCACTAGATACTCAGCTGGATGTAAAGCCCAAATGTACTTGTGAATGGCAGTAGATCCTGTTTTATACATTCGCAATATAAGTTATGCCACAGTGAGTTGCTTTCATTAGTTAATCTATCATTCTGATTGCAAATAAGAATACAAGGGCACAGGATGTCAGTAGGACAATGTTTACTCGCCAAAATAAACTAAAGATCAAGTTTATAAAAACATAAAACTGTGCATGCAGAAGAAAAGGCCATTCTCACATGAAAAGATCACTTCAAATATCAAAACAAAAGAAAACATAAAGAAGAAAGAAACCATGAAATTCGAAATAAGAAGATAAATATGAGTCACCTGGTGGCTGAAGATCAGGATGATCTTCAGGCTTGTCACCAACGACCAGCTTTGCCCTTCTGTCTACAACTTCCAACAATCCTGTTATAAACAAGTAACGAATTATCAGCTTCTTAAAGTAAAGGATGAAATAAGAACCCTATGATAACCTTTTCAGTAACAGATACTGTGGAAAAACTTTAGTAAGAGTATAGGATTCTAGTGAAGAGAAATAAAATATAATATGCTTTTAAGCAAGAACACATGGCACAGAGGTCATTAAGTTTCTGAGACCGTTCAAAGAAGTTGCTTTGCACCTTATCCTTCCAAGCAAAACAAAAGAGTACAAGCTGCCCAACACACACTTAAACCCCACAAAAAAAAAAAAAAGCAAAGAAGAGCCTAAACATGAGCACAGTCATTGTAACTCTACGGATCATGAGGCAGAGCGCTAAAATCAATTGGATAATCTCGTACTTTATCTTCACAGAGCACTATGCAATGCCAATTTGGATTGACAACATAGGCAGTAAATTCCATTCCATATTCAAACTAAGACAATGTCTCCAACTACTGTCCTCGACGACGGTTATCCTGCCATTAAGCATTTCAGCCAATGGAAATCTAATGTATACAGTGTCAGGCTTCCTCACTCATATCTTCGATTGCAAACAAAAACAAGAAAATGGTACGCACCAGTTTAACTCAAAATTACACCAACAAATCACAAGATACTCATTCCTAATCCCAACATCCATACGTATTTGGTACAAGCCCAAAAATTATACTCATAAATCAAAATTAAAAAATTAGCATTGGAACAGAATTACGAGACAATAATAGATCAATAAACGCCCATCGAGATTAAGGAGACGAAATGTGAAAATCAGATCCATACCTTCAGCGGCTTTGAGCCACGAAGCCATTGAATAATATCTTCAATTAAAATAGACAAAAGACTTAAGCCCTAGATTAGGATCGTCCGCAAGCTCCCATGCATCAACGAAGGACTGATCTTCGATTCAATGCTAGGCTTGATCGCAGTGGCTTTTCCCGAGGAAAATTAAAAGAAATGGAAAAAATAATTTTGGATTAGATATTAATATCATAATTACTATCATGAATTGTATTACTACTTTCATTAACAGACCATAAATTAATTCTGCGTCTCAACTGTCAAAGCAAAATTCGTTACTGCTACTCTACGCTAAGGCGGACTACAGTGGACGTCTTGGTTGGCCCATCCAGTCAGCTGATCTCAAGCTTGTGGGTTGTTGTGGTCCATTAGATCCCAAGGCAAGCTTACATAAACTATGAGCCCACCATAAAGATCTCAACACAGAGCTTAGCAGTGTGAAGCATCAAATCTAAACGGTCCAACCCAATACGGTAGATTGGGTTGGTCACTATTCTGGCCTGCCCAGTACCCTAATGAACTTGAGCAAGAGCAAAGGAGACAATGGTGGTGGAAATTTTGAACTGAAAATCATTATTTTTTAAAAAATAACATATCATCTGAATCTAACTTTAAAGAGTGTGATCCTAAGTGAGATAACAATAGTTGTGAATGAAAAATTATGTTTGTACAAATTGTTTGGCTCCTTTTTTAAGTGCCTCTTTGTTGACTTGTAGAGTTAGTACTTACAGCTTTAAGCAATTGATGTCGAAATGTAATAAACACGAACCAACCGCTATCTATATATAACAGCCCCACACCAAACCCGTATAGGCTCTTCTTTAAAGTAAAGTCTCAAAGTACTTGGGGATGAACTCATTAAAGTTTTCTCCCAGGACCAGCGAACTCAGTTAAAGAACGCGTATGTAGTTGTTTACTTCTGCTACTCCATCTCCATTTGGTCTCCAAAGTCGTACAAAAGTAAGACGCAGACCTAACAACGCATATCTAGGAACCATTGGCATTATCCTTAAACAACCAAAATTAGTGTCGGTTTAGTTCAACTTTTGGAGGGTGAATAAGTATTTTTTTTCATCGTAAAAGTTATTTTTAAGAAAACTAAGTGTTTGGCTGTAAAATTCAAAAGCACTTTTTTTTCATAAAAATGGCGTTTTTGGAAACTGAAATACAGTTTTTTGAGAAGCTCAAATTTGAAGCTTTTCAAAAAAATATTTTTTCAAATAAAATTTTCAGATCAATTAATAAGTTTATTTTTAAGTTCTTTTTATCTTTATGTTGTACATATAATTCTAACAATACCCACAAACACATATTCACATTTATTTTGAGATTTATATAATATTATTTGACTTTTTTATATGTTTTAATATTTATTTTTTATATTAGT
>JAOQMQ010000008.1:3186347-3207075 GCA_027563845.1 Erythroxylum subrotundum
TCCATATAAAAGATTCGGTTAGATATATTTTTATTTATGTTTTATATGGTTTAAAATTATATAATAATTAATATATTGTGCTTTACATGTTGTTTAATATATTTTAAATAATATTTATATGCATAAATAATGTTTATTACAAAATAAAATATAGTTAAAATTAAAAGTGCTTTTTATTTTTATGTTGCCAAACAGTCTATTGTATAAAGCTCTTAAAAAAAACTCTTTTTTAAATGACAGTCAAACAGTCAACTGATTTCTTAGAAAAGTTCTACTGACAAAAGCGCTACTAACAAAAGCTCTACTAATATAAGCTCATCCAAATAGACACTTACTAAGCAACTACTTGGAGATAGTTATACACAAAATTGGATAAAGTCTTATTGATATAAATATAAGTGAGATTATCTATCCAATTTTATGGCGTCTATTTATTTAATATACAAAACGATGTCGTTCGGCCATTAAATAAGGTTGGACAATCTTAAACATTGGACAAGGTTGGACCAGTTAAAATTGGACCGACGATCTGAATTTGACAAATATAGCTAGACATTTATTTCTTTATTGGGAAGAAACCAAGTCGAGACTTGAGCGAAGAGTCGGACTCAAAAGTCATGATCAACTCGTGCATGGCATGCGCCCACAAACTTGGCTGCGAAAATAAATTTTGAAATGAAATATAAAAAGAGTGGCGTTCACAATTCTACAATCATATGTACAGTGATTAACAGGTGAAACACAAGATAAGCTTCAATCAAAGAGAGGGAGTTTTAAAGAGTGTAGAAGAAAAGGAGCCCATCCTTTAAGTGCTTGAGAGAGACAGTCCTACCATCCTGGAGCACAGCCATCACAAGCCTTCACCTACTCTTTGTTACACTCGTGATCTTCTACCATTTAAAATTTCCTGTTCAATTCGATAATAATACTTTATGGAGCCTTAGAAAAAGATGATAATAGTCTAGGTCAAGGCCGATTCCTATTGATGGAGTCTGGGCCTATCTAGGCTTGAGCTTGAGAGTGATTGGGCTTGAGTAACCCGTGTCGAGCTGAAACTTGACTCATTCTAATCTGATTTAAAATTTTTTTAAATTAAAAATATAAAAATGATGATATTTTGCTTATAAATATCAGGGCTTAAGTTGGACCAAATTTTGGTACCTATAACAAAAGGCTCAATTAATCGGGTTTAGTTCGTTGACTTCGGATGAGGCCGGGTTTGATTATCACACCAATTCTTGTACACAAGTGGTGAAGAGCTTTTCTACCAACTCTTAAATCATTTGCTGAACCATCTATTAATTTTAAGGGGTTCAAATCTTTTGTCCCATTTTATCCGGTACCCTTTGTCCCAACAACATCTCAACCATACAATAACTAAGAGAGAGGAAATTTAAATGGCTAGGATGTTGTTGGGACAGAGAGTACTGGACACAATGGGACAGAGGATCTCATGCCAATTTTAAGTGATTGATTGTGATGTAATTTGGTTTTTCAGCTACCAAATTAATGACCCTAATCAATCAGCAATAGGGATGAAAGGACGCATATGCACATGATGTTACAGAAACCTCTTGAGTCTATGAATCAATCAACCACACAAGTTTCGTTTCCCGATCAGTGAAGTCGTATGTAGTTATTTCAGAACTTAAACCGTTAGATTAAGCAATCGTGTGGCAGAAATTTTACATAACAATATTTTCAAACCAATAAACGATTGATTCGATGGGAATATTGAAGATATTTCTTATTAAGTTCAAGTTTGTCCATTCCCCTCTTGATTGTCTACTCAATCAACATGACGTTTACTAATTTTTTTCCATGCTATTAATTAATACTCTATTTAGTCAATTCTTCAATTCATTTGCCAATCCTGAAAATTATGCATAATATAAACATTTATGAAATTGGATTCTTATTATTCAAGTACGGAAATTAAAAATTAATGAAAATAAAGGCAAAGTTTCCATAGCCAATAATGTAAAGTGAATCACGAGCAAAGATTGAAAGCGAGCTGGAAGCCAGTGAAGGGCATCTTCATCTTCTTCACTTACAATAGCAGTATTTTATATGGGAAATTTTGGTGCCACTCGTGCATGGCAGCAGGTGACCTCTCAACTACACGAGTAACACATAGCCATTTAAATCCATTACTACCCCTATCATCGAAAGCAACGTAAAGGCTAAACTCTTTAAAAGCGCCTCATAAATCGAAACCTCCCACTCAACAACCTCGAAAGTTAATAATATATGTGCCCGCACTATAATACAAAATTAAGTAAAGCTTGTACTGGGTTCCATGAAAGGACATGAAATTGATTACTGGTATAGCTTTCTTCAAATTCAATTCGTCTTAGTTGTCTTTTTAGATACTGACTAAAACAACTGGAGTTAAGACATGGAAATAGAATGGGAAGTAAGGAAAACATTGTGACATAAAACGAGACAGAAATTGAATTGCATTCTTAAGAACCAAAACTCATGATTATTGTCGGGTAAACCTCAAGACGAGGTAAAAACATAGCGACCATCTTCACATAATCATTATCTAACCGATCGAGAAACCCTACACCAAGCTACTTGCCACGCAGGAAAAAAAAAAAAAAAAGTCACACAGTCGATGGACTGGTAACTGTGTGAGATCAGAGTTATTGACCATTTTGATTGAGATCCTGTGATAACGAATTTGACATGACAAAAGCTGAATAATCTCGATCGAACGACGTGTAGAGGTGCACCAACTTGTTTTGAGAATGCATGCAATTCTTGGATCGCTAGTAACAGCATATGCATCCTCAGTTTATAGCCAGAAATGGAAATTAAGATCATCGTAATTCATCTGCCCCACAGGTCATGGTAAGGTGATTCGAAGATGCAAGTAGACTTTTGCAACTTGAGGTCCTTATAGAACTTCTTGATGAACTCCTCGGCTGCTTTGTCCACTTTTCCATTATCTTGATCCTCGTCTTTTAACGGGAAAGGTGAGTCTGTGATTCTGAGTTGTCTGACCATGGGACTTTTTCCGAATCCAGGAAGGATCATCGGAGAGGCCTCCACAACCACCTCCTTGTTCAACATTTCCAGCATTTTCTGCACCGCCGCAACGGTGGTGACGTCTTCGTATTTGCAAGACTTGGAGAATTGGTGAAGGTGGTGGTGTTTGCGTTTGTGGTGAGTGTAGAGAGGGTAAAATGCAGGGCTGTTGCTGCAGCTGAACTCGTATTCTCTGGGCGAAACGAAGGAGACGGCGTCGTTGGAACGGCAACTGAAGGAGGAGGAGTGGTGGTTGTGGAACATGATGAGGTTGCCTATGGCTTTTCCGGCGAGCTTGTTGCCCCTTTTGACCAAGAAGTTGAGATCAACCATTAGTTTGCTCTTTGTTACGCCTTTTCTTATCATGAACATTACTACGCGAACTAGGTGCCATAGTTTCTTGGCCACCTCTTGACTACTAGCTTCCATCTCCATGTATAATATTGTGTCTGCGAGTCTTTTTCTATTTTTCTCTTTTCCTGAGCTCTTTTTATAATTTTCTCTTTTGTTTGAGAGGGAGAGGGAGAGAGAGAGAAGGAGAGAGATTAGATGGAAGAGAAGTTTTTGGTTTGTATGTGAGGGAGAGGAGCTAAGTATTTAAAGGGCAAGAAAATTACTATTATAATCAAAATTAAATAAAACTTAACTAACAGGGAAATGCAGGAACAGCAAAAAGCCGTACTTTAGACCAACAATGAACTACTTAATCATATAAGGGACGTTGTGTTTCACGCGCCGCAATTAGCTAGGCAAATGGGGTTTGTGACATTTCGGACCATCCCTTTTAGCGTGATATTTTTGTACTATAGGCTCATATTGGCAATTCATTTGATGGAACATTACTAAAAGGTCCCTTGGGATACGGTGGAATTACTCGAGGTCGAGGAATGCCTTGCGTCTCAATGATTAATGATAATGTCCAAATTGGCATTTGCCGTGCTCTTCACTTCCGTTGGTAATGGGTAACAATCACGTCCTTGTTTATACGGAGTTGGTTGGGAGCTTATTAAATATATGGTTCCTGGACCCCATTTATGTTTTGTCTTTTGAGTGTTCTAACGGGTCTCGATTGGTTTAGAGTACTTCAAATGGTTTCAAGTTGATTAGGTAAATGGGTTTGCATTAGCGATGATTGAAACGATCTACTGTTAATTTAAAGGAATCAAAATAAAGATCATGTGCAAATTTTAATTTATTGAGCTTTCTTCGTGTTCGTGATTTAAGTTGCTAATTCAAGCATTAATTTTTATCAAAATTATGTAGTTTTTTTAATGTCAAACTTTAATTGCTTTATAATATAGTTTATTCACTTTTATGGAAGTAATTAATTATTAATTATTAAAAACCATACATTATAATATATAATGTATGGGTTAATTGTCTTACAAGATAATATTTAGAAAGAAGGGCAGTAAATAGTGGGCTCACAATTATTGGGATTGTAATGTTCTTGAGTCGGCTTACTTGAAAGAGAAACAAAGCTAATGGTCAATGACCACTTTCAGAAACTACTCTTACATATTAATTGATATGTTCAGATTTTTTGTTCTTTCCATGTCATTAGAGTAGGTGTCTTAGTCTTAGACCAATCCTAATAATTCATGGAACATCGTCAGGTGTATAAAGTTAGATAAAATACAGTATTATACAAAACAATTTATGTTTGTATCAAGAGAAAGTTCTTTTATTTGTAATAGTAACTCTCGGCTTTATAACCATTTTTCTCTGTATATGATATTAATCTTATACTTTATAATTTTCAGAAGTCGTGTACAAAGTGCTCCTATAAAAGATAAGGTAGATAGAAAATGATTCTTTAATAATCGGTCATAACTTTAGTTTACCATTTTATAGACATATCTAACATATAAATCCTATTTTTATTAATTAATATATTAACTTTCTCAATCATCGATTTACTTTGTCTTAAATCCAATAATCAAGGAACCCAACCGGTTTAGTTGGTATAATCATAAAATGTTTGAACAGTCTAATTTATCAATTTAATTTTTAGCTTTTTAGTTCCATTTATTATAATAATTTTTATAGTTAAAAACTGATCAATTTATTAATTAATTGATCAATTTTTATAAACTAAAATTAATTAATTAATTTTTTTTGTTAAACTTTAAATTATTCAATGAGAAAAGATAATCTTTTTTAATCATATTTCAAATTTTTAAATTTTATTCAATTTTTATCAACTTTTAAAATAGTTTATTAAACCTCTTGTTGGTTTAACTTCTAGTTTTAAAAACATTTTCATTATTCATTTCTCAAATATATGTCTTCACAATAATTATGAGATAGGGTTGAATATGTTTAGCGTAAGTATTGTGTCCGAATAAATATTATCGGAGTCACCGTAGACGCCGTCGGTCCGTAACTCCCGTTTAAATCGTCTGGCAATGAAGTGTTGTTGTGCACGCGATAGGAAGGAGCGTGAGGTGTGAATGTTCCAGCTTTCAAACAGAGACTTGCCAGCCTGACAAGGTTGACAGGAATGAATAAGAGCACCTACTTGTCCCACGTGGCAGTCAAATATAGGTTTTAATTGAATTTGATGCCGTACACGATTGCATGTGTGACACCCTCTCCGTAGACCGTAGGGGAAATCTGGACCATTGATTTCCAAAGATAGTGAGATACTCAAACATCCCCTCTGCGATGCACTTACACCTTAGTCCTCTCTGCCATAGGCATAGAATGGGGATCTTCATCCACACCAATTGATCTGTTTCTGAATTTTTTTTTCAAGAAAACTCATTGTGATAATTGGCTGAAAAGGCGTATTACATTTTTTCAAGAAAAGAATATAAATCCATAGAAAGTGACAGACCGCCATTGACTGAGAAGGAATTTTGGAGCGTGCCTGAAGGAGTTTTGAAATGAATAGTAACTTCATGCAGACCGTATCATCCTCAATACTTTTCTTCAATCGTCGTGTTCCACCTTTACTTTCACCTAATTCTGTTGAGAAAATGACAGGCCCAAGCCAACCTGTGCGCTCATGAATTAAGTCTCTTTCTGATTGAGCTTATTCAAGCGGAGTTTTTATCGGTACAATTTTTTTTTAGTTTTTTTTAAGAAAATTTTTTTAAGAAGTATTTGACTGTTATTTTAAAAAAAATTTTAAAAAAAACTTCATACAGTAGACTGTTTGGCAACATAAAAATAAAAAGTATTTTTAATTTTAACTATATTTTATTTTGTAAAAAAAATTATTTATACATATAAATATTATTTAAAGTATATTAAACAATATGCAAATAATAATTTATTAATTATTATATAATTTTAAACCACATGAAACATAAATGAAAATATCTCTCACCAAATCTTTTATATAGATTATAACATAAGTAAACTAATATCAAAAATAAATATTAAAATATATAAAAAGTCAAATAATATTATATAAATCTTCCGAGTTGAGTAAATAGTTAAATACATAATAAACGAGAAGATGAATTTGTGGATGCTGCGGGAAATATATGTTTTACATAAGGATAAAAGTGACAAAAAATAGGCTCATTAATTGATCTAAAAAATTTACCTAAAAATATGTTTTTTTTTACTTTAAATTTGAGTTTCTTAAAAAGATATATTTTAGCTGTCAAAAAAGTCATATCTATTAAAAAATATTTTTTTTATTTTACAGCTAAACATTTATTTTCTTAAAAATATTTTGTGGTAAAAAAAATTACTTACCAACCACTAAAAGTCCATCCAAACAGCGCTAAAACCTACACAACCAATACTCCAATTTATGTCTACGGATGTTCAGTATATGTTCGAGACAACGCTCTTCTTTTATTCTTATCTCACTCTATTACAGATCGATTTGTGAAATTTTCAGCTAACCCTAGTTCTGCCTGCCAATGTTGATATATCCTTCCATTTCAAAGTACTACATGTTCATACTCACTTATTACCGAACCTGACCCTATGCAATGGTCAGTCTTCTTAGCGTACGTTGTATTGGAATGCATGTTCATAATATTGTATTCTTTTAGTAGTAACTATGTCAGCATTAATTATTTGTACTTGAGCGAATTCATTTCTTTAATTCTATTATCAATGTATTCAAAATTTTGAAGTTAGTCAATATTAAGCAGTTCGGGACATTTTCAGAAATTGAATGTCTTTGACTATGGTGATTCGTAGGAGGACCGCTGCCTTCCAATTTCCTTGGATTGTAATGATTTATTAATCAAGAAAAAGGGATAATAAATTAAATATTGTTAGATTTTTTATTTCTTAAAAATTTTAAATAAGTGTTTCAATTTTTTTAATTAACAATTTAATTTTAAATATTAATTCTTTACTTTAATAATTTAATTGAAAACATTATTTTTATTAACATTTTATGCAAAATCTGATATTTGAAAGAATTACATGATTTTTTGTTTTCATCGACATTGTTTTTGAGTAGGAATGATAAAAATTATCCAACTCAACTCTGTTCAAGTTGACTGAATTTTGAACTAGATTTAATCTTTAAAAACATTCAGACTTCAAGCAGGGCTGTCAAGTTCGGCCTAGCTTAAAGCCTAAATTTTTTTAATAAAAATGTTATTTCTAATTTTAAAAGTTAAAGAATTTACCCTAAGTTTGATTAGCTCTAATTGGGCCTTAAGTCGCTTAAGCCGAATCACACTCAAACTCTAACTTACAGTTTCAAACTCGATCGATCTTTGGATTGGGTTAGACTTAAATATAGAATTTCAATTCAACTTCAAACTTGGGCGAGCCTGAGCAATTATCAAACCTAATTTTGATCATCTAGTAGCAAATACATTAATGACTTTGTTTTTAAATTTTAAGTTACTCCTTTGTTAATGGAGTTTCAAACATTAATGGAGTTCTCATCAGGAGAAATCAATGCATTAGATGTAATTGTTGTAGCAGATTACTACTGTGGTAACACCAATAATTTCCTATCAAAACAATTGAAATGGAGCCTCCATCTGATTAATGTACAAAAATATATTGACTTGGTAAAGAAGAAACATGGAGCCCCCATTAATAAGGACTTGGGCGTTGCATTGAAGTGATTGTGGTCTCGTCGAATAGACTTATATTGTTTGGTAGACTTTAAGTCTGCAAACATTTAAACTAACTTCAGTTGGCACTTTTAGCTTATAATCACCCAAATTATGATATGGAGAGTGTGTCAAAAGTTATAAACATTAGGGCACCAATCATAAAGAAGGAGCACTACTTCACCTTTACTTTTTTTCTTCCCAAAATCAATACTCTCCCAGGACTTTTCCAAGTGTTTGATATAAGTCGTTTTAGCTTCTAAATAAAGACAGATGTTGACGGAAACTGGAAATCATATAAAGAAAGCATGAATCAACTTTGGACCTACTGCTCAAGAAAAGCAAGCGCATCTCACTATATCTATGTATGTATGCACACATATCTGCTTTTTATAAGCACTAAATTGAGGACTTGCAGACCAGACCGCCTTTAAGCTTTTGCTTTAAGTAGATCAAAGTTTGCGGGAAAGAGGATCCTATGCATGCCCAATTGAGTGATTAGTTAAATTAATCATGATTGAGGAATCTAAAATCTTTTGTATTATTTAAGACTATATATATAAATCCTTCCTTAGACAAGATTATTGGCTTAAAGATCTCTAAGCATGTTTAATTATTTTTCTTAATCACGGTCTATTCATCATGATTATCCTCTAAACTAGATTTACACGTAACTATTTGAGGGTCCAGAGTCTAAAACGTGTAAAGATAATGTTGAAACTGTCAGGAATCTCACATCGAACAAGTATAAGAGCATTTAATAATTTATAATAGCGTGCAAGCCTCTCTCTCTTGAGCTAGCTTTTGAAGGTGTGTTAGACTTTTCTAATATGGTATCAGAGTCAGTTTGTCTTGATAGTTTGGGGTGGTGCCCGATTATATCTCTTTGCCTGATATATCTATCAGATGTCCAGTCCTGCTATGGACTGAGGGGGGTGTCAGGAATCCCACATTGAACAAGTATGAGAGCATTCAACAATTTATAATAGTGTGCAAATCTCTCCTTCTTGAGCTAGCTTTTATAAGTGAAGTAGGCCTTTCTACCAATAACTCTAGCCTTTTTCACTCTCAGATGGCTTATAGAAAACAATATTATCTCAATCTCCTTTATGTCTATGACAAGCAACCGAATTAGCTACTATATTGATTACAGAGAGTGTTTTCAACTTCAAAATCAACAGATCTATCGATCCCTAGTTATTGGAATTGGATTTCCATTTGATGTTTCAATTTACTTGTTACATTAAATGATCATCAATGACAAGTTATTATCCTCGATGCAAACATGACAAGTTATTATACACATAGATGCAACTTCACATATACATATAAATACGATCAGAACTCATAAAGTCGCAAGTTGCTCGTATGAGTTCCTTGTTGATGACCACTATGGAATGATTGAATGGATATCCATCCATAGCGTTGTCAAAAGAGGTAGTCGACTTAAAAGAAGCCACGAATTCCAAGTGTTATCATCTACCCTTTGATGATTTTCCAATGGTGGTTGATTCAAAAAGATATTTGAGTCCTAAATTATTGGTGGTCCGACAAAAGAAACATGCACTTTTAATCATGTCCTTGTCTCTTGTTTCTCCAACTCTCCTCTATCTTTTAAGTTTAGTGAACCCTTCCCCTTTATGATCATCACTGAACAAACTTGTAAACCGGGGCTCATCTCTTGATTTTAATGCCCGTCTTTTTCTAAAATGACTTTTTTTCCAATTCCAAAGCTTGCTTTTTCATTTTCCTGATGCAATGTTCACTTGGCTCTTAGAGTTCCCATTTCGCATCTTCCTAGTTGCCACCTCCTCTTTAATGCCTATCCTGGTCGTTATGAGCCTCAATCTTATCCCACCCCTGATTAAGAATCTGCATCTCTAATTATTGTTTAAAATTCGCATAAGCGGGGAGGTATATGCTGTTTTATTTTTGTTGTTCCAACTTATCTTATCCATATTTTTATATAAGTCCCATATAAATGTATGGATGAGATAAGTTGGAACAACAAAAACGGAACAGGTGATCTGATCCCGCACATATCAACCTACAAAACGACATGTCCTGACGATTTTAGAAAATAAATATAATTAATCATAGGAGTTGCTTGCATCGTTGAAATCTCATTTTTGTATTCTTTGGGCAATATAAATATATGGATGAGATAAATTGGAACAGCAAAAATGAAACAGGTGATCTGATCCCGCACGTACCAACCTACAAAACGACATGTTCCGACGATTTTAGAAAATAAATATAATTAATTATAGGAGTTGCTCGTATCGTTGGAATCTCATTACCGTGTTCTCTTCGCAATACCTTAGATTCACTTCCTTTGTCCTTTCTCTCTTTAGTTAAGTGGGGTTGCTTTAATTCACTTTTCATTCTTTTGAGTTCCAATCACACGTTCAAAATCGAATGACAAATCATAAACTGATTGAAATTTAAAGAAAGGAAGAAAAGAAGAACCGGTACACCAAAAAAGACACTATAATGCCAGAACTCTCAAAGTTTTGCGGCCACGTAGCCTCATGAGTGACTTAAAAGTTATTTCATGTCAGTATATTATTATTTTTTTGAAGGAATTCATGTCAGTATATTATTAGAAACTTAATTATAAAATTTAGGGTATCTTAGAACATTTGATGAGATGTGTTACTAACATAATTAAGTAATCATTGTCATTAATTTGATAAGATATTATATAAGATGTATACGAAACTCGTGTAATGATGGTTGCGTTATAATTGCTTTTAATGCTATTCGAACTAATAACTAGTATGCAGACGAAAAATTTGTTTTATCAATTGAATAACTTATAAAATTTATTAAAACAATTCATTTTTACACGTATAATACTATTAAAAAATAAATTATTATATGAACGATTTTTATTATAGCAACGATTAATATTATTTAAATTATTTTTATGCATTTTATACAATTTATTACTATGTAAAAATATTTTTTAAAATATCGAATACAATAGCTATGAAAATGACTAAAATACAAACATGATGATGTTATCGTCATTTCCTTTTATTTGTAACGGAAGTGTTGTTGATAAAAATGAGTTCAACATGTAGAAGATGATGGATACGTTGATGGTCTAATAATTTTTTATTATTTGGGCTTAAAACCCTCAAGTAATTTCTGGATCTGCAGTCTAAGCTGTGGCATCCATTATTGATCCAGAAAAATTAAAATAAAAGCCATCAATCCATCCAGTAATGTTTATGTTAAATCTTAGCGCAAATATAACTGAAAATTTATAGGATAGATTTCCTGTTTCGATTATAATATTCTTACCATGTTTTATTAAATCTTATTCACATTTACGTAAACCCCACATAAATATATCGTTAGATCACTTTGATTAACTGTCTCTGTAAGTCTTATGATCAAGTGGTATTTATCATCTACTAGTGGCATCAGTTCTCATTCCCTCTGAATGGACTAGTACAAGTTATTCATGAAATAACCTGTCATGTATGCTTTTACTCCAACTTCTTCAACATTCAGAAGTGGGTTTCCCGTTCACATGCATGCTTTGAGTTGGTAGACATTGACAGTATATTCTACCAAGAGTGTCACTTTTTAGGTGTAAGTAGGAACCCCCCGCCATTGAAAGTATATTCCACTAAGTGTATTACTTTGTAGGTGTAAGTAGCAACACCCTGCCTAGTTAGTTGTGTGACATACGAACCTGACGAAACTTCACAAAGCTTGGTCATGAGCCAGAATCTGACGTAGTTGCCATTCATTTTCAAGGTCAATACAGAGGCCAAGAGAAAGATATAAACTACAATTAAATCGGAATCACCACTATTCCCATTTTTTCCCCTACTTTCTTTCATAAAATACAGCTATTGGTACATGTGCGGCCGCTTCTAGGCCCCTTTTCGACTCAAGTTCTATCACCCCGTAAGACCTTTTCAATGGAAGGGACACAGGCACTGGAATTACACACAAGGATAGAACCTTCATCTCCAATATTGATCGAAAGCACAAGCAAGGCCAACCTCCTTTTGGCCAATGGTTATGACCCAAATGGCACATCAAGTTGTCTTCTTCCAAATTTACACGGTAACAGATCTACAAACTGTCTTCTATTTCATCTGGTACATGCAGCTTTTCAATGGCAGCCTGCAACATGAAGTAACAAATAAGGGAGGAGGAAAGGCGGAATGCCATACGAGGCTAAAAGCAACTAGAAAGATATCCACATTTCATATTAAAAGAGCTCGCAGTTCTAGCTTCACTCAGCCTCAAGTACATGTATCATCGGTGGATATGATGCATCCACATTTAAAGATGCATTATCAAGATGCTACAAAAGTATGACGGAACCATTTCAAAAGAGCCCAAATCTTTGGACTACAGATACTTTCAAATAAAAGCATCTGATTCTAGAATGATAAAGATTTAAATGAATTCACCTTTATTGTAGCAACATCTGTTGCAGATGGTTTCATATCTAAAGCAAGACCAAAATTAATCATTGCCATTTCATGCATGTTACGTCTCTTGTATATCTTCCCCATCAAGGCATATAGACCACTTTCACGTGGAGCATACTCTTTGAGCTCCTCTAGGACTTCCAAAGCTTCATCAAAGCTTTCCAAGCTCATCAAAACATTAGCCTTTTGATACATGGGAAGAGGGTTTTTCTTATCTGCCAAAATTGCCCTCTCCATCATCTCCAGAGCTTCATCATTTCTCTAATTAACAAAATAAGAACGATATCAGACAGTTGAGACATTATAAGATTTTGGACACTGAATATACCAGTCATCAAATGGTTTTACCTTTAATGCATGTAAAGCTGTTCCAAGATAAGACATTATCACAGATGATCTTGGATTTATGACGAAAGCCATCCGAAAGTGATGCTCAGAAAACTCAAATTTCTCTTGCCGAAGATAAACCATCCCAAGTCCATACCAGGAGTTGTAATGTCTAGTGTCAATTCTTAGGGCACTTTGATAACTCTTAATTCCATTTTCAAAATCCTCAAGAGCTACATATCTGCGCGTAAAGATGGATAGGATGGCAAATTAAAGAAATATGTATACTATCTCATACGCCGTTCTACTCTTTAAGTCATCTGTACGAAAGAAATTTGACGTACTCATGACCACAAAGAGTGTGTGCATATGCAAATCTTGAATTAAGCTGCACAGCTCGCTGGAAACTTTTCAAAGCAGTTTCATGATCTTTCTGCAAACTATAGCAATTTCCCATAGCACACCTGCAGGTCCATCATATATAGGATGATGAAAACAATGATAGCAACACAACAACTAAAAGTTCTGAATCCAACAGCATAACAATACGAATAATGAAAAGTATTGTTTTCATGAAAATAGAACTCTTCATTTTCGTAGTATGTTACGCCTAAATTTTGCTTAGAGCATATTCCTAAAGATGTTCGTGAAGGAAAGTGATTCCATTTGATAGATGTACCACTAGACTTCAGCTGATATGAGCTACACCATCTCAAGTCAAGCCATGAAATGAACAGATTATGTATTTAGCAAAACTTTAAAGCACGGGTTTGCACCGCTACATTGATACATTAATTTGTTCAAGGCATGCCAAGATATCAAGTGCACTGAACACAGTCCTGGACTGGTAAAAAGATAAGATCTTGTTAGAAATGGATTTCTTCTTTCTAACATTGTTTTTCATTCCTGCTTCTACGAGAAGTTTGATAAAAATACCAAGATTGAGGAGCTAAGCGATCAGTTGATATCAACTCTTGAGCAAGGTAACTTAACTTCATATCTTCTTTTAAATGCTGCAACAAAGAAAAACTGCTTCTGAGTGTACAGTGAAAATTTTTAGTGTGTCACCACATAATATAATTGCAAAAAATGTCCGACTCAAAACCAAGATAACCACAAATTATCCGAAATTGTTTTGGGTCAAGCCAACAGGCAATATAGCATGAGAACTTTGCAATTATAGTAATTCTATTGTTCTATATTGTACAAACTTATGAAACAGGACAGCACAAACATTATAGCATAACCTCTGTGGATTAAGAATACGCACATAAAGAACTGTTGAATATATATCCAACCCTTCCAAACTGTAAGGTGAAAATTGACGGGCAAGACCGAAGGCCCGATCAGCTTCTAAATAATCTACCATTTCAAAATATGCTTTTCCAACCTGAAATTGGGCATGCCAAGCAACATGTTAACCAATACATAACATGCTAGTGATTATGCAAGTATAGTATCACAACAATTCAGGTGTGCATGGGAATTACAAACAATTTAATGAAAGAGAGAGTGAAAAAGAAGAATAAGCAGGAGCCATAGCATATGCCTGTCCATAAATTATTGTGATATAACATAAGCATATAGACCCCAGAATAAGAAAAAGGTTTTAAGAAAAAAGTATTAAATGGGTAATTAAGAAATAAAAGAACCTCTTAATCTCCATGAGGCAATAAATGTGATCAAATGGTTCAGATAGAGCATCATTTACAAGAAAATTTCCAAAAAACTAGGCTTTGGAAAAAAAATGTTAACAAGAAGTTTTTGAAGTGGACAATTTCAGGATGGGTATAGTTAAATGTCAAGAAAAGAATAAAACATGGAGAATGCAAATTGCAGCATGGCGATGGGAATTTTTGAATTTCAGTACCAAATCCCTCACTTCATTTCTAGAAATTTGTGGAAGTAAATAATTCAATCAGAAATGAGGGAGCATAATATGCTAGAATGGATTGTACAGCAACAGGTAATTTTCTATATGATATTATTCAAGTGAATCACAATCAAAATCTGGAGATAAACACAAATGCACACTGGAAAATAAGGCAACAGCATTACGAAAATGATATTACCTGGGAAAGCACCCAACTTGTATTATAATGCTTTGGTGGCAGTTTCATATAAACATCAAGTGCATCCTACACCATCAAACTTAGTTAAATTTAGTCCAGAATTTAAATTTCCTTTTTATTTAGAAATAATCCTGCATACCTGGCAACGATATGTGGATGAGAGTCTATAACCTTCCCCCAGAATTGTCAAGAGGGCCAATATTTCTGAAGCACCACTTAGGATTCTTGATGGATTTATGGAAACCCCACCAAACGGCATGGTTACAACTTCGGGATCAATAGATTTAGGATCACCAGGTGATGAAATTGAAGCCGTTGATGTTAAATTTGCACGTGCATCATCAAAAGCGTCATTACGAATCCCTTCAGAAATTAAAAATAAGAGTTCTTGAATGATTGGGTTGACAGTCACCAAAAAACTCAGCCAGGGCCAAATGAAAGGAACAGCAAAGGAGAAAAAAGAAGAATACTTAGGATGGTGATAACTCAATGTTCCAACTTAGATCAACTGAACATGGCAAATTAAGGTGGGAAACAGGAACACCTAATATTAGTTAGCCCTCCATTTCATCGTGAGCAACATATGGAAAGATCAAAAGGCATGTATTGACACCCATCCCAGACATATAAAATATTTGTACAACCAAGTAACCTAAAAAACCAACTATGCATTAATAAAGCATGTCTGTGCCATTCTATTCCTCCTTATTAGTTGAAGGGCAGCAACATGTGCACCTAAAAAATAAGTTGATGAATGAAAGAGATTCATTTCCTAAACAAGTCCAAGATCTAAAATAGATTGTTGAACAAGTTCATCTTTGAAGCAATCTTTTTGGAACATGATCTAAGCGCAAAAAAAGCATGCTTGCAGATCAATGGTACGACCAACACAGAAAATGGACAAACTTCCACTATTTCCACCATGTTATTGCGCTCCAAGTCCCCAAAAATTCTGATTGACATATAAGCAAAATCTACTGGTCATATAAATAAACCCATGTAACCAGATCACTTGAGAGGTCAGCTACAAGCAACAGGAAGCCTGTATAAAATCAAAATGATAGTCACCAATCTAACACCACTTTGGCTCTTGATCATGCTTCTATATAATATATATAACAGTGAAATCCCAACCTCAAATATAATCACAGCTCGGTCAAAACTTTTAAAAGATTACAATAACAGAGATCAATCACCTTCATCAAAATTTTCATTGGCAAAAGATTGTCCTTTACGGACAGTCACTGAACGGAGCGCCATAGAACTCAATTTGGAAGCTCCAAGGTACTTAGAGGAATTACTAACTCCATTCCCTGCTACAACTGTAGTGTTTGTGTTTGATGCTGCTTCTGTAGCAAGCCGTGTGCTTCGTCGAGGACCAGAATCAGCAAATAACCTCCCAGAAATCTGCACCAAAAAATGAATTAAATACAAAAAAATTAATGGAAGAATACCACAAAGAAATGGGTACACACAAAAAAGAGTTGGACACTCTAGCCATTAACCTAAATATCCACACAACAACAGCAGCAATAACTTGATAAATCACAACAGAGAAGATTATTGACCAAAATGAGAGATCAACTGAGAATCCAGTATAAACCAAACAATGCCCAGTAGGAATATCAGAGGAGCAATATTCAGAAAGGGAGAATAAAGTCTGCCAAGTGACAAAGATCCCACAACACGATCAACCTAGCCAATGAGCTAAGACAAATAGAATCATGATACCTGCATTGTTTTTTCACTAACTAATATCTTGAAGACAATAAAACTCAATTTTCTTCCTACTATTCAACCTAAATTAAAAAGATTATCCTCCTGTCAAGCACTAACAAATTAAACACATCCTCCTATTCCATAAAAGATAAGTGCACTTATCAATTGGTAGATTAGAGTATTCAGGAATAAGCATATTAGATCCTAAGTGCTATTAGATAAACAAATAAAAATAGAAATAGATTGTACTATGGATTTCAACCTTCCGTAATTTCCCTTCATCAACAAATTTTCTTCGAGGTGCTTGAATATTAGAGTTTACAGTTGACTTTGGGGAACTATCAGCACTAACAGTGACAAGATGTGGACCATTTGGCTGCACATTTCTACACAAAGGTGGTGGGGCAACAGCTGACAACTGCAAAACAATAAGGTCCTCACTCTGATGCTTAATCATTCTGGTGGATAAAATTAAAACTTGGGATGGGAAAGAAAAGACCAATATAAACCTTGAAAACATCACCATCTAAGTAAGTGATGGTCATTATCCTATACCTGTGCAGCCATTGGCGAAGGAGTGTTATAAAATGATAAGTTTGCAGGGCCACCATTGGAAGGCTGACAGGCAGCTCCTCCTAACAAACTAGTTCCTTGATAATTTCCAGGAATATCTCTCAAGTTGTTGCCTTGCATATGTTTTGAATGTCTGGGACTAACATCTTCTGATCCAACATTTCTAGTGGAAGCTAAATTACGGTCTTCACATGACACTTGTAAATT
Organism: Erythroxylum subrotundum; assembly: GCA_027563845.1. Lineage (NCBI taxonomy): Eukaryota > Viridiplantae > Streptophyta > Magnoliopsida > Malpighiales > Erythroxylaceae > Erythroxylum > Erythroxylum subrotundum. The sequence goes on from JAOQMQ010000008.1 coordinate 3,203,784, forward strand.
TTGGAAAGTAGACACATTGTTTGCGTACTGCTTTTGAATGCAAAGAGCAGCTGCTTCACCAAAAAAGGCAGTCGTCTCTTCAGCAGCACCTAAAATGATCCAACAAGAATATATATTTACATGATTCAATGGAACAAGATACTAACAGAAGGAAACCCAAAACTGTGAACTTAAGAAAATAGAAATTGAAATGAGCTCAAATGTATACAAAGAAAATAACACATTATCACAAGCAATATTGATAAATCTGGGAGTTCATCGACAACCTAATATGCATAGCTCCTCATATGCAACCCAGAGTAAAGGATCAATAGACAAAGCCTGCTTAAAGTGATGGATAGCACTTCTCCTTCTATCAGTATACCTGAAACTCAAATAAAGTTTGACAAAAATTGCCAGTTACATAACCAAATAAAATCAAGGCAAACTGTCTGAGAATTGGAAGTTCCAATTATAAACAATGATGCAAAGCCATCTGTTTAGGAAGGCATCAAGAAGGTTCAATAAGAAAACAAGTTCTGCAAAATTATGTTCTACGATGAGAAACATATTATTTTTACAAAAGAAAAAAAAGAAACATATTATTACACAATTTTTAGTCTTACAGTTAGTTCTATTCTAAGTTGCTTTCATGTTAGCTATCCGCATCAGTTGAAACATAAGTTAAGCCTACAGGAAAAAAATAACTCGAATAGTTTTGACAAGTAAAACAAACTAAAGATGATGCAATTTATGCTGAAAATATAAGATAGAGGTTAAATTATTGGAAGTTATTAATCCAACATTTGTGGTTGAGATCTGGAACCTGTAAATGAGTCCGAGTAGGTAATGACCTGCTGCACCATTTGGAACCTGCAAAGAGCAGACAAACAAATGTGAGCATCTTCGTTGCAACAAACAAGTCAACAACCAGAAAACTCAAACCAGGTTAGTAGCAGCATCAAATCTCAAGGCGTCATATGTGGATTAACTAAATTTATATCAAGCAATCCCTCTTGAAAGGAACTGTAATGTTAAGGGAATTTTTTTTCTTCTCTCACTTTTTCTGAATAGAGATGGTAAAAGATTATGAAGTTATTTATAGAAACAACAGCAAGAAACATTCATATTATACACACTGCCAACAATTAACAGAATTTGTAACTACTTTCTTTCTGGCAGTAATTTGATTTTCCTAAGAATCTCATAGATATATACCTCCGCACTAGGCTCATTAGCAGGGTATAGTGCTGCTTCAGCCTCAGTTAGAAGATCCATCTGAAAGCATGACATTGCAAATAAGTAGCGGGATTGAGCCATTTGCGTGCCTTCATGGAATAATGAACATAGAAAAATGAGAAATATACAAATAAGCAACACTTTAAATGATTAAACAGCATTCGCAGTAAAATAAAATAAAATGAAAGGATTAAAAATGAAATACTTTTTTTTGAGGAAAAAAATGAAATACTTTAGGACATCATAACTTAACAAACACTGAAAAGAAAGAAGCAGATATCAATTAATCGCCACATCTACCTTTAAGAATATGGTAAGCTGCATAAGCTTGATTGTTTTGTAAATAACATCCAGCCAGCAATTGTAAATTGGACTGCACATGGAGAAAAATAGCCATCGAGAATCACATTAAAAAATAAATAAGCCATTGAAGTCCTTATACTAGTGTTTGGTGCATTTGTTCAAATGTAATCATTGAAATAAAAATAAGGATTCACTATAATGGGAGAGTCCAGAAACATGAGGCAATAAACCAATAATAAGGTCACAAGTAGTAGAGTGCCTTCAGAGATCTAGTTTCAAATGAAACTTAAGATCTTTCTGAAATAATTTAAGAAACAATGGCCACCTAAAGGTACTACTCCAACTTCATCTCAACTCAATCTACTTCCCTTTCTATCAAAATCTTGATTTCATAGCACACAAGTGCTCCATTATGCCACCAGTACTGAACTGTAAACTACCGATCGAGCCAATAAATTAGGAAAGCTACCTAAATCAAGCTAACTCAGATTCCAATGATAATATCCGTAAGAGGGGTAAAAATTTGAAGAATGCGAAACCATGACTAGCAGTAAATGAGCAAAAATGGGGAAAAGCAGGCTAACAATCAACACAGAATATCTCCGAGAAATTGAGAGACGTAATAGAGAGAGAAGGACTTTAGAGAACCTCAGAAGGGAATTCAGCGCAAAGGCGTTCGCACATGAAAATGGCGTTCCGGTACATGAAATGCCCAAGACTGTTGTTTACACACTCCACTAGTATCGATTCCATGGCCTTCTTTTCTTCTCCGATTTAAAACTAGAAATGAGAGAGAGAGAGAGGGATTTTCTGGTGCTGTGTTTTTGGGGGTTTTTTCTTTAGGTTCAATTCAAATAGGGAGGCACGTGCTAACCTTTGGTTTCAAATTGTCCGTCACGTGACATGTACTCGCGTTCTATTTACCATTGAGTGCTTAGTTGCTTACTCTATCAGCTACAAGAGAGCAGGAATAAATAACTAGTTTAGGAAAATTCTAGTTTAAGTTTGGTATGAAGATTTAAATACGTCTCACCAAACCTTTCCCAAAAAAAAGAAAAAGACTAGATACAGTTTGTACAGAATATAATTTATAAAAAATTCTCAGCTCCTGTATAAGCCCAAGAAAAGTGTGTCACGGAAATGAGCATGCTTGAGACGTTGGGCCATTTTGGCCCAAATGAATCTAACTAAAAGAATTTTACAGTTTTTAATTTTTTGACAAACATATCATTATCATTATTGTTTTGAGATAATATATTCAAAACGTATTTAACTAGATTTTATATTTTTCTAATTTAATATCAAACTTTTAAATTTGTAATTTAGAAATTAATATTTTAAAATTCATATAAATTAAGTTAAAATATTATATTTTACTTATGTGGTTAATAAATGATCATCTATCTGTCACATTATCAAAATTAATATTTTAACATGATTTACACAAATTCTAAAAAGTTTAGTTCTAATTTTTAAAAATATAAAATATCAAACACTATTTAATTTATTATCATTTATTGCTTTAAAAAATAAATAATCTTTTATTGTACCACACGAACATTTTTTAAAGAATAGAATAATTATTCTTAAAAATAGAAAAGATGAGTAATAAAATAAAAAGGGTATTACTTTGTTTGGTTTACCCCTAAAAAATTTCTACACAGTTTTTGATTTGAAGATATAAACTTGGAATAACAAAGGAATAACTAACAAAAAGACAAAAATATCCTTATTATTATTATTATTATTATTATTATTATTATTATTATTA
>JAOQMQ010000008.1:3211467-3224237 GCA_027563845.1 Erythroxylum subrotundum
TTATTATTAAATTTCTTATTATTATGAATTTTCTACTTACAATTATTCTTATTAATATTAATCTTATTAAATTTATTTATTAATAATAATTATTAAATTCCTTGCTATTATTAATTTTCTTCTTCTTCTTATTAATTTTATTCCTATTAATAATATCATTGTCACGATCGTGCTTATGCACGATCCTGCATTTCCTGTTGAATCTCCTCTGTCACGATCTTGCTCTACCCGATGCTTTCCCTCTGTCACGATTGTAATTATGCACGATTGTACAACTTTCTTAAGGTTTCCTCTCTATCATGATCGTGCACGATCATGCACTACCCTAAGGATTAGCACGATCGTGCACTACCTAATGATCAATATTCAAGTTTCATTCAACTACTCTCCAAAACATATTTTCGGATCAATTGGCATGACCATTTTGACAAGGAAATAGAAGGATTTAGGCAAAACATTCTTCTAAACAATTGTTCCTATATGTCTTAAGTTTTTAATGACACAAAGTTCATACAATTTGGTTCAATATCACCGACTATTCTCAAACTGCAACTACACCCAATATTTAACTTCAAGTCAAATTTTGAAACTTTTAAAGACATAATTTAAATTCGATTTCTTCGTGAAAAATATAGCTATATGTTTTTAATTTAATTCAAATTAAAAATATCCCATTTGGAGGTCTACATATCAAAATATAGCTAAAATATAGATGCATATTCAGTAAAAACACTCATCTACCATATTCCAGCACAATTCATTACAATTTTCATCCTAGTTCATCTCTTTTGCTTAATCTATCATTTCTAGCTTATATCTTCATTATTTCCTCTTCATTACTACTTCCATTTCAGTTCAATTTCAGTCACAAACAAATCATACTCTATGCTTGATCATAATACCGAAAACAGAACATTTACATACGTATATATTCATCACTAAATTTCTGCACCCTTTTCATACACCATTATTAATGATATTTCTATTTCAAACTCATGAAATATTAATCATCATAAACACAAAAACAGGACATCAATATTCTCATTCTTCATCGACGATACACATGTATAATGACTACTATTCTCATAATCATGTAATATCAGTTAATCACCATATTTGTTTCATATTCGTACAATTCATGAGAATTAATATGTTACTTGTTAAAACTCAAGTTTTTCAAAAACATCAAGAAGCCCTAACTTCTCATGCATCCTACTTACACAACTTACCATTATTCTTATTAATATTAATTTTATTTATTACTATTAAATTCCTTACTATTATTAATTTTCTTCTTCTTCTTATTAATTTTATTCTTATTAAATTTCTTTTTCTTCACCACCTCACCGGTGGTGATAAGTCACTACCATAATAAGGTGGTGTGACTAACTTTTAAATGTTAGTCATGCACGACTAGCATTTAAATGCTAGTTACGACTAGAGTCACAGGGGTGACTTAATTAGTCGCCCCAATGTCACCCCCTTGACTAGCATTTAGAAGAGAGGAAACATCAAGGAGTTGTACGATTGTGTACAAGCATGATTGTGACAGAAAGGAAACAGCAGAGAAATGTTGAAGAAAAGATCAGACTGTAAAGACAGAAAGAGACGAGAGCTTGAAGATTAGAGCAAGAAGCACAAGAGCGAGGGAGACAAGAGCATGAAGTGTGAATACGAGATCAAGAGAGACAAGGATATTTCGGTCCTCAATGTGATAATCTTTTGCCAGCATATCCAAAAATAGGTAAAGACAAGGTTATGTTATCTTTAGCTATTCCCTAAGTTTGGGGAATAATTAAACCCAAGAATAGCTATTCTATATTTCTTTTTCTAACCAAACACAAGAATAAATAATTTTGAGAAATACGTTAGGAATAGAATACTTATTCCGTTGAACCAAACATGTCGTTAGTATTCTCCCATGCAGGCTCGCATGGCATGTCTATTTTGGTCTATGTGTCTAGGGCCTCCTATGGCAACGTAACAGAAGGTGTTTCCATAAAGAATATCTTCTCTTTATGGGAATTCACTCTTGGCATTCCTGCTTTCCGTCCACATATGAACACTGAACTATAAGAGCCCGCATTATACACACCCAAGGCACCAAACATTAAGAAAAAAATGATATACTAATTTTGCAATGTATATAGGTCATGCAATCAAATGCATTCCATCTTTACTCGGCAAGAACATAAATTGTACTTATGAAGTGGTATAGAGAAGGATTAACTTATTCAGGAATTATGAAAATAAACCAGAGTACAAACATCTTGACCAAACGCTAAATATAAATCGCCAAACACAAACGGTTTCAAGTAGTAGAATACAACTACTAACTGGGAAAAGGTTACAAATTCTAACACAAATTATTTCAACTCACCTACCGCCCTCTTTCAAAACCAATGCGAGTTCTACCTGAACCCCCTTCATAACCATCCCGCATGGATGATCCAGCACTAGCTTTCATTGTGCCGCCAGAGCCAATTTTGTCCAGGGGCTTTTTGCCCTCCTTCACTTCAGTCAAGAAACGATCCAGACCAAACGGATCAGCTTCTTCTGCATCCTTCCCAAACTCAATTGGTCTGTCTCGTGGACCAGCCCTCTCTGAAGTGCCAGTAAAACCCTTGTCCGGTTTGAATCGCTCTGTCTTCATGATCTTTTCTAACTGCTCGTCTGCACCTCCATACACCTCGGCATCAGCATCTTTCTTTGGCCTGTAAATTGTAGCAAGGGTGTTCTGCGCTGTGAACAGACCCTTATCATACACATTATATTGGTCATCAGTGGCAAAACCAGAATCCATTCCTTTCTCCTGGTTGAACAGCCTTTGGTCATACATAACTTCTCCTCTTGCAGCTCCAGCGGAGGCCATACCAAGAGCAACTTTCTCGCTAATGTCACGATCTCTGTCTCTAGTGATCTTACTTTTCTTACCCATTGCAGCATCTTTGGCCTCCAACCTCCTCTCTCTCTCCCTCTCTTTACGTCGTTCCTGTCGAATATTTTCCCGTTGTAAGCGCTCCTCCCTTTCCTCCTTTGACTCCTTGGGAACATCCCTCTCCCTCTCCCTCTCCCGATCTCGATCCCTCACTCGTTCATAATCTCCTCTCGTGTCAACATCATCCATTGTGCTCTTCTCAGATGGAATAGGTATAGACGCTGGTTGAGCAGTGCCAGTTCTCTCAGAACGTGCTTTCTGGGCTAATGCACGCAACTCCTGTTCTTTTCTTTCTTTCTCTTTCATCATCATCTCCTTTTGAACCTTTGATCTCATTGCAACCGCTTCTCTAGCTTTTTGCTCAGCAATATAAAGTGCCTCTGACAGCTTAGCAAAATTATCATTGATTTGCACATCCTGCAAACCTCTTCCATCAGCTGCCAAACGCTTATCAAGAGGAATTGTGTAACCTTTAGGATTCTTCCAATTTGAGATACAAGGAGGTATTTTCCAATCCTGTTGATCCTTCACAGTCACAGGCCGAGGTGGAGAGTGCATGACTGGCACAGGTGGTGATCCTGAAGCCTTGGGAACCCTCTTATGCTTGAATTTTGGAGGTTCAAGTGGGTCCACTGGCATTTCTACCATTCTAATAATCCTTTCTTTTGCACCAGAGTTGAAAGCTGCTGATTGCTGTGATGGCTTATACTTGATATACTTTGAATCCGAAGACTGTTTAGGCACATTCTTAGGCTGTGCTGCACTCAATCTAACATTCACAATCTTTTCAAGTGCAGCCTTGGTTTCTAGTGTTGTCTCATCAATCTCTTTCTGCAAATCCTCATCCTCATCCTCGTCAGTCCCTTCCTCATTCTTCAAAATTTTTGGAATAAGATCCTTATGCTGTGAATAAACAGTTTTCTTGGCATTTTCGTTCTGCTTGACAATAGCATCATATGCTACATTCCCATGGGCATCAACTGTCACAGGTAGAATCTTCGACCCTGGTTTTGCGGATTTATCCCTGCCCATGTCGAGAGGGTATTGTGCAATATGAATCTCTGGAAATGCACCTCCATCACCAAAATCCTCCACTCTCCGTGGAACAAAACCAGAGCGTTTCAAGTAGGGAGGCACAGGATTATGTTTAACCACAATGGATTGCTCCCCCTCTGGGGCGCTGAATCGCTGCTTGAACCATGGGTCATTTGAATGATCATAATAGGTTGTTGCACTGGATTTTACCGGAGGTAGGAGGTCCTTAAGAGAAGCCATCCTAAATAGCTATTGATTCAACTACACAAGCCTTTCAGATTAAGAAACTAGCAACCTTAAATCTTGAAAGAAGAAGAAAACAACAACAAAAACAAAAAGAAACCAATCAGTTTAAAAAATAATATAAATCCGAAAAACAAAAGCACAAAAGCCCTAGATAACATCGAAAGAAAGAGAAAAAGAGAACACAAGACAAAAGCCAAAAGCCAAATCTAGGGCACGCAAGCCACAGCCTAAAAACCTAATACCAGAGCTGAAAATTAAACGAGTTCATGAAATTGAAACCCTAAGAACAGAAAAGATAAAGGTAGGGTTAGGGTTTGTACCGTGTGTTACAACAGAAAGATGCAACGATCGGGAGATTCACCGGTTGATTCAAGGGAACAAGAGCAATGAATTCCCTTGAACATGAAAATCAGATGGCTCTTATGGGTCGACCAAGGCTGTCTCCTCACTAATGCAATCGGATAGATATCATACAAACCTGGGCCTTTTCAAATGGATTGGGCTTTTCGCCTGCGATTTTTTAAGAATATTTATTATTAACAATAAAAGACGAATTCACAAGCAATTTTAATGATTAAATTTTCTATAAATTTTAATTTATAAAATTTAATTTTTAATAAGAATAATAATAAAATATACGTAATATATAATATTTTAAATTAAATTAATTACAATTAAAAGTAATAATTATCTTAAATTAATATTATAAAATAGGTTGTTATATTATTAATATTTAATTAATTAACATGTTATATGTGTTTTTGTTATTTTTAATAAAAATAATTTTTAAAAAATTAAAGTCAATTTAACCTTTTATGCTTATTATTCATTGTAAATAAAAAGATTTTTTAAAGTTCGCATAAAAATATCGTCGTGGAAAAATTAGCAATAGAGCCAAAGGTAGGAGGACACATATGCTGGCGAATCATTTGCAGCCAAGTGGATTGCCACGCAATTCTGTAATTGTGGGTCACATTGATAAATCAACTAATAACATCTTGCCAAGTGGAGATCGGAAGGATACTTTTGTCAGTGAGATGCAATTTTGAGAGGCATTTTGGTGATTTTGTTAATCGAGTCCCCGCAAGTGAGTAGCTCACTGCCCGCAAACTAGAAAAGTCTCCTCGCACTCAACGACCTTGCGAAACCCTTACACTACCACACTCTAATTCTTTCGTCTGTTGTCAATGACGAGTCCTGAGAGCGCCAATGGTTCAACGACCTTGCGTCACGCTTTCGGGAATGTTTTCTCCTTCTTCATCCTGATCTTGATCGGAGTTTTCGCCTTCTCGATCCGTCTCTTCTCTGTAAGTATCACATAACCATCCAGATCCGATCATCACGACACTGTTTTTCTCATCTTATCACTGTTCCTCTGCTCTAGCGAAGAACTGAAGCTTTTCAGTGGATACATTCTTTAGCTTAAAGTTTTAAGTAAACAAAAGCATTTATGTGTTCAGATACATTCTTTAGATTTTCATCTGTCTGTTTTTAAAACTGAATTGTTTCTAGATATGACTATATAATATTATCTTCAATTTTCTTAGCTGCCACTTGCTTTCTATGTTTCTTTTTGGTTGCTGAATACTGATGATTTTGATGACTACCAAGGAAAGAAGACGTATTTGATTTAGTACTTTTTTTGGATGTTGTCATTACTTTCTAATTTGAACTTTCATGAGAAATTGTGATTTGGGTTCTCTTTTTTTGTTGATTAGTTAATGTTGTTAGTTAATTTATATCTATCATGTGGCAGGTTATAAAGTATGAGAGTGTTATTCACGAATTTGATCCGTATTTCAATTACAGAGTTACTCAGGTTCTTATTTCCTTATTTATCATTTTGTATAATACTGATTCATAAAAGTTAACAGGCATTGGTGTTTTTGGTTTTCAGTTTTTAACAAAAAAGGGAATATATGACTTTTGGAATTGGTTCGATGATCGAACATGGTAATTGCTACTCTAGTTGGCAGATGCTAATTGCAGAATTTTTCGCTTTTGTATTGTATCTATGTTGATTGTAACGCTGTGATTCAATTAGGTATCCTCTTGGCCGTGTCATTGGTGGCACAGTTTATCCGGGGTTGACCTTGACAGCAGGCACAATGTGGTGGTGAGTGCCTTTTGATTAATATCTGTGCAAGTCTTATCTATAAAAGTTATTCATTTAGTTTTTGTGTAGTACCTGTTAGACTATTCACAAGTTTCCTTTCAGCTAATTTCTTGATTCATGACCTTGGAAATTGTTAGGATCTTAAATTCATTGAATATTCCTCTGTCTGTTGAGACTGTTTGTGTGTTCACTGCACCAATTTTCTCTGCATTTGCTTCATGGGCAGCCTACCTTTTGACCAAGGTCAGTACTATTTTCTTTTTGGTTCCTCTTTTTACTAGATATGATGTTTGGTTTTGTTATTTTTGCTGATAATATTTAATTTACTTATCCATAGGAAATTAAAGGTGTTGGGGCTGGACTGACAGCAGCAGCTCTTTTGGCCATGGTAAATCATACTGCGGGTATATGGGAATTGATGATTCAGATACACTACTAAATTCTTTAATAATCACAGCAAATAAACATTATATCTTCTGGTCCTTTTGTCTCATCATTATGTGGAGAATACTTTCATGGATTTATTGCTGTATTCTATAACCAAATTGATATATTATTATGTATCTGTTTTCGCTTAATTGCATCAGATGATTATGTTCATGTTCATGTTCATGTTCTTTTTGCTTGTTTTGTTTTCACCTTTAGTATTTCAGTAGCCTTATAAACCAATTGCAGTTAAAAGTGTCTTAAAAGAAGTTCTTCAAGCATTGATAAACAAACAATACGGCTTATTAACATTTGCTATAAATGATAATAAAGTCAGTGATGTGGAGGGTGGATTTCAATGCAATCGAGTCCACAGGACGCAAACTGCATGTTCCTTGTTGATAGCTGATTCTAGAAGACATCCATATCTGCTTGTTCACAGATGAAAATTGACTTTAATCAATGTGGGAACAGCATAATGAAGGCATTCTGGAGTCCATAACTAGGCTGTGGTCCTCTCTAGAATAAAATGCAATTCTGCCAACATAAAAATGCTCTTATTTCATAAGCTTCATGAACATGCTTGAAAGATTTGCCCCATTTCCATTAAAAAAAAAAAACAAAAGTGAAAATCCAACACATATTGTCCATGTATGGATTACCCATGATGTAGAAATGTCAGGATTTATGATACACTAAAATGCTTGTCAAAACTGTTTACTTGTGTAAATTCTTTTGCAGGTTCCATCATACATATCAAGATCCGTAGCAGGCAGCTATGACAATGAAGCAGTAGCTATATTTGCTTTGATCTTCACTTTCTATCTTTATATAAAGGTAGATTTTGATATATGAAAATGATCCAAATTTTGTCTAAGCTTCATATTAACTGTTTGTTCAAGCAACATTCACATCTTATGCACTGTTGATGGTTATATGTAATCAATTTTCCATAGATTGCTTAATGTTATATATAATTTAAGATAATAAATATTCATTTCTGGTGTTGAATTTGCGATGTTTGCAGACTCTCAATACTGGATCTCTTTTTTATGCCACTTTGAATGCTCTAGCATACTTCTACATGGTAAGATTTGTGCTAATTTTTCTTTGCTTCCTCTAATTTTTCGTCATGTTTTTGTTTACTGATATTCTTGTTCTGTAATTCAGGTTTGCTCATGGGGAGGCTACACCTTTATAATTAATCTTATTCCCATGCATGTACTTTTGTGCATTTTCACTGGCCGCTACTCTTCTCGACTGTACATCGCCTATGCTCCGCTTGTAAGTATTCATAATATGCCAATGAAATCAATCAGAATCAAGAGAAAGTGTTGATAAACATTTTCATAGGATTGTATGGTCATGTTGATTGTATTTAATAATTGTTAAAGACATGGCAAAGCTTAAGATGGACATTGATCTGAAGTGGATATACCCTTCCAAGTGCATAGCTTACCCTGGATTGAGACATGGAAAAGGAGTATTGTGTTTATGCTTCGGTCCATCCTTTCTATTGCCTTTTGATAAACCTTGACCAAGTTTTGCAATACTTGACATTTGTTCCTGGATACATATTATGTTATTTTGGGCTGGACCACATTTTCTCAAAGTTGTGAAGGCATAGCCTAGGTAACCTCTGGCCTTGCTAGCTACTTTCTTCATCCTCTGTTTTATTGTCCTCTAGCCTCAACATCACCTATAACTGGATCTCTCCCACTCCCTTTTTGTATGTCATTTTCTTTCCTGCATCCTTTTTTCTCTGGTTATGGGTCAATAAGTAGGATGGCTTTTGTGTACTTCCTCAACAAGATCTGTACTCGTCACATGTTGTCTTGGGGAATATTAAGTTGTATTAAGATTAACGTTATATAAGTTATTTAGACGTTGAAAACCGTGGTGATTTTTTTTGTGATGTGTCACTGCTCTCAAGTGCATTGCTTATCTTGCACCCTTTGACTTTTTCCCTATGACAAGTGCCCAGAATTCTATGCCATGTTTCATCTGCTGAACAATAAATATGTAAGAGAGAGATTAAAAGAATATATGATAAGCAAATATGGCTAAGGTTATAGTGCCGAGGATCTTTTTGGAATATGTTTTCTCTTTGTAGGTGATGTTTAAATAATGTAGTGACTAAGTTATTGTTGATTGTTTTACAGTTATAATTGAGTTGATCATCTTTCCACGTCTTCTCTTGTTATTTGTTTGCATGTAGTGCATGTGTATTGGATTTGAAAGTAAAATCATCTTTAACATAAAAAGAAAATGATTAGTTCCAATCATTTATCATGAACATAGTCGTCTTTTGATGAGTATTTTTGGAGCTTCTTTTTGAGGATACAGGACTTTTTAAAATTTTAATCTCTTGGAATGGCTGGTCATCTCAATGTGGCTGAATTCCTTGGTCTTTTAGTGAGTAACACCTATAGTCTTGGTCACATTATTAGCTGTGTTCACACCTGTGATTTAAATTGCTAGTCCCAACCAGTTATCATGAACATAGATTTGTCGCTGGGGTTGAATTCCCTGTTTATTATTTCATAAATAAGACTTGTATATGCAGGTGGTCCTGGGAACATTATTAGCTGCTTTGGTACCTGTTGTTGGCTTCAATGCTGTAATGACCTCGGAACACTTTGCGTCATTTTTGGTGAGTTTTTTCTCCAATAAAGTACTTCCAAGCCAATATTTTTATTTATATTTTCTTTTGTATATCTATATTTTCTTTTGTTCAATCTTTCAAAAGAATTGTAATATTTTTAACCATGAACGGTTAGTCAGGATGATGTTTATATTTGTCCTATTCGGCCCTTGTCTTATTATTCCTGATTTTGCTATGCAGGTTTTCATTATAATCCACGTGGTTGCTTTTGTGTATTATGTCAAAGGGATTCTGTCTCCAAGAATGTTTAAAGTAGCTGTCACACTTGTTGTGTCTGTTGGCCTGTAAGCTTCCATCATCAACTTCTTGTTTTTATGTTTAGTTGTCTGGAAACTTGATATCACAGATAGCAGCTAACGAAGATAATGCACGAACATTCCAACCATACTATATTATTGTAGGGCATGAAAATATTATTTGTACTTGGGATTTTGTGTTTCTCAGGGTTGTCTGCTGTGCTGTGATAGCAATTCTAATTGCATTGGTGGCTTCCAGCCCAACAAAGGGATGGAGTGGACGAAGTCTGAGTCTGCTTGATCCGTAAGTGTTTATTTTATGACTATTGGCAGCCACTGCTGTAGTCATCCTGATTTAATGTTGTATAGGGTAAACTATGTATGCTTTGGGTTAGTGCAACCTAAAATCTAGAGTAAGCTGACATCTGTGTACTATGTCTTTAAATTACTTGATGAGCAGCTAGACATCTCTCGCTCCTTCTCTCTCTTTCTGTGTATTATCAACCTAGTTGTTAAATTTTCGGTGAGTTAATTGTTCCCAAATTTTATTGAATTCTATTTTATTTGTTTTGATGAGGCAGAACCTATGCAAGCAAGTATATCCCAATCATTGCTAGTGTTAGTGAACATCAACCCCCTACTTGGCCATCTTACTTCATGGACATCAATATATTGGCTTTCTTAGTTCCAGCTGGGATCATTGTAAGTTGGAGATATTTAAAGCCTGTTTTGTGTTCAGCAATAAACTTCTACAAAGAATTGATTTCTTAATGCTCTGTTTGTTTTGCTAGGCATGCTTTCTGCCTTTATCTGATGCAAGCTCGTTTATTGTGCTTTATATTGTGACATCTGTTTATTTTTCTGGAGTTATGGTGAGTAAAACCTTTGACATTTAATTCCTACATATTTTTTCTCATCTCTTTTTGTTATATCTATGTGATCGTTTGGCTTTTACAAATATTATAGGTGCGTCTGATGCTTGTGCTTGCCCCAGCGGCATGCATCCTGTCTGGGATTGCTCTGTCTGAGGCTTTTAATGTTTTCACACAGTCTATCAAGTTTCAGCTACCTGTGCCCACAGGGACTTACGAAACTGATGTAAGCATGAACCTGTGTCCTGCTATTTCTGCTTTATCCAGCCATCCATTTAACTTGAAACCTTATTTTAGAATTTTGATATTGATTTTAAGTCAGGAGAGGGTACTTCAAATATTGCTGCAGCGGTCAATTCTACTACACAAGTTGCACAAAGTTCAAGTGCTGCTGGAGCTCAAAATGATTCAGTGAACTCTCGGAAACCTGAAGAAGCATCGAAAACAAGATCCTCAAAAAGGAACAAGAAGAAGGAAAAAGATATTGTGGAGAAGACGCCAGTCACTTCCCGATCCAATAAGAGACTCCTTGTTTTACCCTTGGTGGTTTCTGTTATATCTATTTTCCTCCTTGTGTTACTCGGTGCCTTCTATGTGGTATGTGCAATCCTAGTCCTTGACCCCTTTTCCCAAAGACAAATAATCTTCATTATCATAAAGTGTGTTTATATATGCTGCCTTTTCTTTTCTTTTATTCTTTTCTCTTAGCTCCAGTAAGTAACTCATTTATATTCTGTCATTCATTGACGTCTTGGGACTATAATCGTGTGTTATTTTGCATCCTTCAATCCCTAACCTTTCATTTTGTTTCATCCTTCTCACCATACTCAATTATGAAGAATTTTTGTCTTTCTAATGTGTTAACCCGTTTTATGATATTCTGGTAATTGTTTCTTGTCCTATCTGTTTGAAGGTTCATTGTGTATGGGCAGCAGCTGAAGCTTATTCAGCCCCTTCAATTGTTTTGACATCTTATTCTCATGATGGTGGCCTTCATGTCTTTGATGATTTTAGAGAGGCTTATTCATGGTTACGGCACAACACTGATGTTGATGATAAAGTAAGTCCATTCCTATATGTTCTTTTCCAATTTCAAATTTTTTATTCAACTTTGCTACACATGTTAAATTTTAGCTATTCAAAAGCTTTGGCAATATGGTTTTAACTGTGCAACTTTAGACATTTTGACATTAAATTTTTTTTCAACCTCTGGAATGATAAGAGTAATGATGTCTACAGTTTATATATGTTTCCTTCAAAAAAAAAAACTAAATTATTTACTTATGCAGTGGAATTCTAGAATTAGATCTAGTTGTGTAAACTACAACATGGTTTGATGCACAATATGTTCTGGTGAAAGATTTGGCTATACTAATGTAGGGCAACTATATCTTGAGATCAGAGGCAGTTCAAGTCACTAAGGGTCAGTTTTCCTTGGTTTACAAAATTGACTTGAAGCAGCCTTATAAAATCTATTCATGTGCCACGATATTTAGTTGACTCTATTGATTTTTCTACTTGGTCTTTTAGCTGTTTTTCTAATTATTTGACGCCTTTCAACTTGGTTTGATTGCATCAAGAATATAAAACGGCATTTGATTATTATAGGTTGCATCCTGGTGGGACTATGGTTATCAAACAACTGCTATGGCTAACCGAACTGTCATTGTTGACAATAATACTTGGAATAACACACACATTGCAACTGTTGGTACTGCCATGTCTTCTCCAGAAAAAGCAGCATGGGAAATCTTTAACTCCTTGGATGTTAAATATGTTTTAGTTGTTTTTGGAGGTTTGCTTATCATCTGATCTTGCACTGGTCCATATTTTCTTTCAAGGGAAAAGGTCCATTCTGATGCATGACTTTGTTGTTGATTAGGTCTTGTTGGCTATCCAAGTGATGATATTAACAAGTTCCTGTGGATGGTTCGTATAGGAGGTGGCGTGTTCCCTCATATTAAAGAACCAGATTATCTTGTAAGAATTTTTCTCAAGCTGAACTGATTTATTTCTTTTACGTAAATGATGATATGATATTTTACCCTTGGTTGATCTTTTCTAGCTACATCATTTGGATTGTTCTACATATTGTGATTTGTTCTGTAGAGTGTTATTTGACTGAGTTTTTTGTTTTTGACTTATTTGGTGTACTAGTATGTGAGAATCTGTGTTGTAGATACTGTATTAGATAGTCAAATATAGGAGATAAATATCAGATATAGGATCCCTAAAA
>JAOQMQ010000008.1:3248316-3260363 GCA_027563845.1 Erythroxylum subrotundum
AGCTGCAGTTAGATAGATGAGCTAGTTGAAGTAGCTAAAGCATGTTGATGTATATATACGCAACAACTGAATTAATAGCAGATTATTCAGTTCTCTCCTTACCTATTGCGGTTACCAAATTGTACAGAGGTCAACTTAATTGGTTTTATATATTCACTAACATACCCCCTCAAGTGAAAGCCCATTAGGCTTGAAACTTGTACAGACTTACTCTACCTTGTGTTGAATAATAAGTGGGTGGTAGAATTTGAACTCACGATCACTTGGTCACAAAGACTCTAATACCATGTTAAGTGATCGTTTCACCACAATATCTTAAGCTGTTGTGTGAGACCAACTTAATTGGTTTTATATATTTACTAACATATATCTTGTATACATATATTACATAAGCAAGTAGTCATAGATCAATATGTTAGTACATTGTTAAGAGAGCATCCGACATTTGATAGGCAAGATTGTGATATTATATATATTAAAAAAGAATGGAAGTTTAGAGTGATTTGAGTCCATCTATTCAACTATTAACATTTGAATCATAGTTAGCTTTCCTGGACTTATTTTATCATTTAAAAAAAAAGTCTAAACTAATAAATTTAAGATGTTAATGTCGATTGTGATTAATGATAATTATATTTACATATAAACATAATTTTTTCTGGCCAAAAAATCTCTTCCTAGTTGCTCCAGAATAATTAGGAGATTTTTTAGAAGAAATACGACAATATGCTTTAAGGTGTCTATCAGACGTTATAATTTTTAGATTTTTTGGGTTTTAATAAAATATAAATAATAATTATATAAAAATGACATCATACTCATTTTATTTCATCTCCTTTTTAATTAGTATATCATTATTTATAAGACAATTTTAGCAAACATATGCATTATAATTGGTTTTCATTAATTTTACAACACTTTTAAGTTTGATTGCATTGCTTTTTCTCACAACAGTTTTACCATAACTACTTATACCCACAACAATTATGCCCATGTAATTTTTCTAATGACAATCTTAAATAGAGCTATAAAAGGTTCAAAACCTAAAAAGAAAATATAATACGGGCCAAAGTGCAGCCAAACCCACCCACCAACAAGCAAATATATTATGCCAAACAGTAAATTCGACGGCATTCATTTCCTAAGTTAAAGATTTAATGCCTGTTTGGATGGACTTTTGGGAGGTCAATAAGTACTTTTCTTCACCACAAAAATCTTTTTAAAGAAAAATGGGTGTTTGATTGTAACATAAAAAAATACTTCTTTAATAAATATGACTTTTTTTATAGCCAAAATACAGCTTTTTAAGAAGCTCAAATTTAAAGCTAATCAAAAAAGTACTTTTTCGGGTAAATTTTTCAGATCAATTAATAAACTTATTTTTAGTCCCTTTTGTCCTTATTTTTTACACATAATTCCCACAATACCCACAAATTCATCTTCACGTTTATTTTGGAATTGATTTAATATTATTTGATTTTTTAAAATATATTTTAATATTTTATATATATATATTGAAGAAGTAGGATGAATTATGTTAACTATCCAAACACAATATAGGCATTACAAAATGAGAAAAATTATCACACCACTTGCCTACGTTTGCCATTGTTCGAGAAACTTGGGCTAAGCCATGAGCTACCTCATTAGTAGAACACCTAACATATTGAAAAACAACTTCACAATCAAGTTGAGAACTAAGTAAACGAGAAATTAAATCACCAAAATCAGTTGCATCTGTATATTGCCGATTCGTAATTGCTTGAATAACAAGAAGGCAATCACTCTCAACAATAACCCTTCGCCAATTCTTACTCTCAATCTAGCTAAGGGCCTCCTTTATGGCCATTGCTTCAGTAATCTTTGGTCGAAAAGCTCCATCAAATCTGCCAACCTTAAGCCCCAAAACTGAACCCAAAAAATCTGTAGCATCAAAATCATACCCAGTGTAGGAATCATCAATGGTTGTTGTAGCATCAATATTGAGCTTTATCCACCCAAAGTCTGGTTTCCTTCATGTAATGACACCATTAGCAACTCTTGCATTCTCAACCACCACCTACGCCTTCAACCAATATTGATAGTACCGAAACGTTCTAGCCCAAACCGATAATGAAGCAACAACTCTGAGCTTCCAAATAATATCATTTCGCATATTCCACACCTGCCAGCACAAACTCAATGCTAAAGCCAAATCACTATCATTAAACAACCGGAAAATCCTACACAGCCAATCTTGAAAACTTGTCACCGCCGGCAAAAACCAACCCATATAAGAACACTGCCACATCTGTTTTGTGAAAGAACAATTAACAATTAAATGCAGCAAACTTTCCGTTGATTGACTGCAAAACGGGCACCATGGCGAGACATCAACCTTCTTTAATAACAAATTGTCTCGTAACGACAAAATATTATTAGAAGCCCTCTATACAAAATTACTCACTTACGGGGACACTTTAAGTTTCCAAAGCTTCTTCCAAACTTGCTGCATCTCTGCATTACGTAGCTCTTGATCACCAATGGTGAGAGCTTTGTAAACCGACTTGACCGAGTAAAACCCTTTTTCCTCAAACATTCAAAACAAATCATCCTCTCCATTACCAAAAAGTGGGAGACTCAATATTAAACTACTATCACGTTGATTAAATACAACATTTATCAACTCTAAATTCCACCTACCATTAACCATCAAATCTTTAACAAAGAAAATTCCATAACTTGCTTCAAAAGTGGTGGTAACAAATGGATTATCCACATCCTTTAACCATGGATCAGACCAGATTGTCACTTTATCCCCTATACCAACCTTTCAACAAATGCCTCTTCTAAAAATATCCTGACTTTCCTGAATGCTTCGCCATAGATAACTCGGATTCGCACCAAGAGAGGCTTCTAAAAACGAAAAATTGGTATAATAACGTGCTTTGAGCAATCTCGTAACTAACGAATCAAGTTCCTTCATTAGATTCCATCCTAATTTTCCCAAAAGAGCCATGTTAAACTCTCTGAGATGTTTAAAAGCAAGACCACTAGCCGCTCTTAATCTACATAATCCAATGTATACCTTTCTTATCATCCGCAGTACCCCACCAAAACCAACACATTATTCGCTCAAGTTCCTCACACAATGACTTGGGGAATAAAAATAGCATAATTACATAATTCGGTATAGCCTGAAGAATTGTCTTCAATAATACTTCTTTACCTGGCTTTGACAACTGCTTGACATTCCACGAATTAAGTTTTTTTCAAACCCGATCCTTCACATATCCGAAAACTTCTTTCTTGTTACGACCAATAGGCATTGGAAGACCAAGATAACTGCCAAGATCATCCTGTTCCTGAACCTACAATACTGAACATATATCCGATCTCACCACCAAATCCGTATAGTTAGATATATTTTCATTTATGTTTCGTATGGTTTAAAATTATATAATAATTAATATATTGTACTTTACATATTGTTTAATATACTTTAAATAATTTTTATATGCATAAATAATTTTTATTACAAAATAAAATATAGTTAAAATTAAAAGTGCTTTTTATTTTTATGTTACCAAACAGTCTATTATATGAAGTTCTTTAAAAAAAACTCTTTTTTAAATGACAGCCAAACAGTCAACTGGCTTCTTAGAAAAGTTCTTCTCAGAAAAGATCTATAGAAAAAAGTTCTATTAACAAAAGCTCTACTGGTATAAGCCCAATCAAACAGAGGCTTAGAATATTAGTAGTAAACATGTAAATGAAAAAGGGCAGAAGAATAAACTCGGGGATCAGCTTTTCCATTTTTACTATTAAAGCATCAAATTTACAGCAATTGTTTAAGGATTTGACCTGGTGATCATTTGGAGCCAGGTCCTGATCGGATTTGAGTAAAAGAAGATTTTATAGTTCGTCTTGACCTTATAAGTTTCCCCCCAAAAAAAAAAAAAAAAAGATGAGAGAATACAACAGAAAAACAACCTAAAGGATCCAATCTGTCAGGCAGGTGTTCCATTTCAACCCATCTTCTTGACTCGGGCATTTACTGATTCTTGGCATTTTCTACTTTCGCACACATTTTCATCAGTTTTACCTACGTAGGCCAGTGTACATGGTCAGAGAGTGTGTTACGATTCTGGGATTTAGCAGGTGCTTTTGAATCATTTTCATTAATAACCAGGTTGAAAAAACCTGGCGTTGACTGTAAATCACTGTATCACATTAACTGTTATGGAGGGTGCCTAAAAAAAGATTAATCGTTATTGCAGAACGATCACATAGTGCATTGTTACAATAAGCAAGTACATTACTTGTCCATGGATCGTTTATAATAAGTAAGGAGGAAGAGATCTACTCTTTAATTTATTGTTCAGTTAAAATATATAAAATTTTACAGGCGTTAGATTCTAAGATGTCTATTACTAATAAACTGCTAATTTTTATTTACAATTATGTACTTGTTAGGGGCATAGGTAACATTATTGATTAAGTCGGAGCAAATCTAGCTGTCTAGCTAGTGATTAATTGCACGCGTAATGACTAACTGTGAAGTATAACCCACTTCAGTTCTGGAAATGTGAGAAATTTATATATGAACAGAAACTTCACTGCCTTCAGTTCAGGCTGTTTTGTTGGAAATAAAGAGATGATGAAAACAATATAGGGGTTATTATCTGGAGAATGTGGAAAGAGCACAGTTATTCATAAGATGCCAAACGGTTTAAGATGAAGTAAGTTATACTTATCAATTAGGAGTCAACTTTGATAATAAAGGTGCACGTGTGGCTGATTACAGGGCAAGTTACGAAGAACAGTAACAAACATATGTACATTAAATCTTAACTAGGTCAAAATGCCTCATTCCTCCAGGCAGTTTTTATGTACATTAAATCTTAACTAGGTCAAAATGCCTCATTCCTCCAGGCAGTTTTTATCTCAATCAGCTAATTAGTTAATTAATTAAGCACTTAAACTAATGCACTAGATTATCGATAATCGTTTCATTGGAGACCCTTTTTTTTGAGTCCAGATCCTTTGTTCAATATTATGGTGTCTTATTGTGTCCAATAAATCTCAGCCATTATTTATGTGGGTTTTGCATGGATCCCACATGGGTCTCGCAAAATAAATAGCTGAGATTCCATGAGACAAAATAAGACAGAGTAATATTTGACAAAGAATCTGAACTCCTTTTTCTTAGGGTACAAACTGAAGTTAAACTAACATGAAACTGGTGGTCTGCATTGCTAGATTTGAGGTTTCCAATTTCCAACCACATAAAAAATAAAAAAAAGCCTGGTTAAAATAATTAAAATATCTTTAATAACAAGACAAAAGCTGGCACTGGTCGTGGTAGTAATAGTAATCGAAGAAATAGGGCCCTTCTATGTCTTTGTTCTCTCACATCTTTACAGCTATGAAATGGGGTCGGAGAGAGCTTGTTGCTTGGAAAAACTATAGCCCCATGCCTGTACTTATACACTCATATATAAATATATTACAGCCGAATCGGTGGCGATCTACTAAATGACGACGGAGCTTGGAAAGTGGGTTTTGGATTTTGTGTCTGTCCGTGTACGTGGCGTAGTAGTTGAGTCTATGCAATGAAACCCCAAGCTGTTTTCGTATCAACATAAACAAGAAGAAAATGGCATTCATCATGGATCCTGAGAGTCTAAAATTTCAGCATGTATTATGTCAATAAGAACAAAATGAGTGGGGTTCAATTCAGGAAAAGGTAGGGAATATATAGCTTTTTTTAATGCTTTAAGATTAGATTTTTAATCTGTTTCGTATTCCAATAAATGCATGTATTATGGTCCACAATTATTAACAGGAGATTATTAAAAAAAGATAAATAATTGTTTCCTACCAGGTCCATTAGCAATGGAATAATAAATGTGGTATGTGAAATATTAAACTCTTGCAATGGTCTATAATGGCTGAAAGAAGGGTATTACCATTGTTGAGAATGAAAATTGAAGTAGAATCCTTATGAGATTTCATTTCAAATTTTTTGGAATTTATAATTTTTTTTAAATGCGCATTAAATAAAATTTGGATTATATGTAATAATTTAGAAATCATACGCATTAATTTATAAATTAAGTAATGTAAAAATAATTTAACAACTTAATGATTCAAAGTTAAAACTAATTAATATTAATACTTTAAATATATTTTTTATTATTAATTAATCATATTTAAAAAATTAGACAAATTATCATACTATAATTTGATTTTTTTTAATCTTTTAAAAGTAAAATATACATTGAATTATTAAAGTG
Source organism: Erythroxylum subrotundum (assembly GCA_027563845.1). Taxonomy (NCBI): domain Eukaryota; kingdom Viridiplantae; phylum Streptophyta; class Magnoliopsida; order Malpighiales; family Erythroxylaceae; genus Erythroxylum; species Erythroxylum subrotundum. The sequence continues at coordinate 3,254,595 of JAOQMQ010000008.1, forward strand.
AAGATGTGAATGATGTAAATAACTGTTTTTAACTTTTTATAGCTATATCCTATTGTAAAATAGTTTATGTTTAGAATTATTTGAAGAAGGATGTGAATGATATAAATAACTGTTTATATATATATATATATAGGGGATGACCTATGTCAATGTGAAGGTTCTAACATCCTAACAACCAAATTAGTATACTTAAAAAGATCTGCAATAACCTTTTCATAGAATCAATTAGGCATATGTGTATTAGTTAATGATACCGCAAATAATACGGTGGTTGAGAAGCAATTGTCAAGGGAATGAGCCCATCTAATCAAAAAATAATTGGATGCAACACAAACATCAAGAAAGGATTATTTTCCTTGGAGAACACGAGTAACCGAAGACTATAATTTTTTTTAAGCCAGTAGTTATGGCGACTTATACAAATTGCTAGAACAGTAAGCTTAGTCACGAGTCATTCGAATCTGCTTAAGTTACTCACTAACAAAGACTTGTACATGCCCAAGCCAACCGAATCGGTACACTATGAGGGACAAAACCATGTTGGTTCCCAAGTTAAAGCAAAGCAATACTTGGGTTAAGACATGAAAAGAACACAGAGGAAGCGCCAAAGTGCCAAAAAGGCATCAGCTTGGACGTTGCATTTATTGGTCTTCTTAAAGTCTTGGCAAGGCTACACTAATTAAGCCTCTAAATAGTCTAATAATGGTTTGGTTTATGTAGAGGAAACTAGCCAAGAAGTACTAAAATTGATAAGAATCAAGTCGTGAAAGAGTAAGTATTATATAGCCTAGCCCTCAAAGAGAAAATTGTTTCGAAGGCCCTGTCTAACAATATCATCAAAATCTAAAGAAAAGTGAAGAGTATGTGGACACACACACAAACCAAAAGTCATAATACACTTACGAAAGCCAAAAGAAAAAGCTAATAATGTTCCCACAAGAAGACTTCAACACTGTTTGTACTAACATTTTCTGGCGTTATTAACAACTGTTCGCTGAAGCACCCACCGTTTCCACCGCCACAATACTCTTCATACCATGGTGGACTATACAGCCACGAGTCACCAAACACGAACTCGTCCCTTAACTCGGGCGATTCCTTAAAAATTGACGACCCCAGACTCGGTAACTTCACTATCTCGCTCAGCTCCTCTGAAGTGGCCGCCACGTCACCAGCCGATGACGTCACATCCGCGTTTGATGAAGATGATGATTGCGTCACCGTAGAAGACGATGACCCATTATTCATATCGTTATGATTGTGGTTATTGTTATTTCTGACATTACAGTCGTCGTCGATGTCCTGCTCATCATCGTTGCTATTGTTTCCCCGGTTAAAGTTCATCGAAGCAGCTTTAGCTGCAGCGGCTTGAACGTCCCTGGGAGAGTTGGACGCCGGCCGAGGAAGCACCCCGGCTAGCTCTGGGAAGTTGAGGATGGCGGAGTTGCCCTTAATGCTCATGGTAGCGACGTCGTGAGCACGTGCCGCCATTTCCGGGTTGGAGAAAGTGCCGAGCCAGATCCGGCTCTTCTTACGGGGCTCTCGGATCTCCGATACCCATTTTCCCCACGTGCGCATTCGGACACCTCTGTAAACAGGATGCTTGCTGTTGTCTCTAGCCCGCTTCGGCTTTCTGGGGTTCACTTCAGGCTCGGGGTCGGGCCTAACATCATTCGGGTTGGAAGACAACCCTGATGATGATGAAGAAGGTGAAGCTGGAGGTAGTGAGGAGGAAGAGGAAGAGTTCACGCTTGGGCTTGGCGGGTCAGCCATGCTAATCAGCTGTGAGTAGTCTGTTTCAGAGCAAAAGGGTTGATTATGGATTAAGCTTTGAGCAAGTATATTTACATCGAGGGAGAGAGCAGAAAATGCAGGGAGGGAGAGAGATTATGAGGTTTATGAAGTGACTGTAAGCTATATATAAAGGACAGTGGTCGTGTAAAAGGAGAGGAAAGGACGTGTGTGTGCGGGTGGGTATTCTATAGAAGCTAGCTGGAGATGTATCGAAAGACAAAGAGTGGAGTGGAGGGTCAAAACAAGAAGGAAAAACGTGGAACCTATTAGTGAATCCACCGAAGAACTACAGCTCTCTCTTATCTTTCCTTTCCAACGTTCAGACAAACAAAGTAGCTAAGAGTATACGTACATGTAATACGTATGGGAGTGGACTGCTCCGGAGTCTCGTGTACAGAGAGACAAATAAAATAAAGATCGATGGAGATGTTAAAAAAACTAAGATGAAAAGGTTACTGTCTTATACTTGTGTCTTGGGTTGGAATCAATTCAATTCTCTTACCCTACACGACGGGGTAGAATGATTTCAGGAAAATTAAGAAAACGAAGATAATGCAGAGAGGGTTTGGGCCTTTAACTTCTTCAATTAAACTTCTCTCGCTTTATTTCCATGCATGCATCAAACTTCTAACTCAATGTACCATAATGAATTGCGACGGATGGAAAAGTAACATTACCGATCTCTCACTCGGTCAAATTCTTAGTGCTTGAAATTAATCATGACGTTTGATTTTACAAGATTTTTAAATTTACAAAATGGAAGCCCTAACGAATATCTGTACTTCTTGAAGTGATCCAATTGGCAATCATTTTGACATAGAACAAAGGGACCAAAATGAACGCACAGTAAGAGCCGCCTAAGCCCCTAGGACGGAAAGGGGCAAATGCTGAACCAGTGGGTGATTAAGTAGGGCATTTCTCCCTTTATACATTAGGCTACCCTTCACTCTATTTTTATATTGGCACACGTTAAAGATCATCGATGTCTTTTGGTGTTTCCATCCATTTAAATAATATCGTATAGTTTAATTTAATAAAGTCGAATCAATCAGAATATGTTTACTACGTTCACTATTAAAATATGATTTCTTATTTTGTCAGCACATAGAGATGTATATATGAGCTGGATTAAGCACGATTAAGACACAATAGTAATTAGTGATCACTGTATATTATAAAATCACCTTTCTATTCTTGCTTCTACTGCATAATTACTAAACTTGCGACAGGTACTCATGTAAAAAATCCAAATTAAAGCATAATTTTCCATATATTAATTTCTTACACTTCAGGTGTTCCCTAGCTTGCGCTTGATTAGGAGTCACATTAATACGTGAAAACATGGTTTTTTTATTTATAATTATTTCTTGCTGTTTTGATGGCTGTCGATTCGTTCCTCTTGATCGATTTTGATAGTATTTATCGCTATTCACAAACATGGGATTTATATGAACTTGGGGTAAACTAGCATATGCCTCATAACTCGAACGTCAGGAAGCTTTATTGGATAGGGACCTAACGGGCAACAGCTAAAATTGGACTTTCCATCCATAGTTTCTGTCAAAGGCTAATGTATTTATATTCTGTATCAGCGTTTAATTAGGTCAAAATTCAACTTTCAATTTGGTTAATCTGTGTCTGGGTTTCTAGGGATGATTTAGGGCTGAATCCAACAATGATTTAATCTTATAAGAGAAGCTTGCCTACTTTTTAACCAGTTACTCAATCTGCTGGTTGAGCTAAGTTAGTCAGCATAAAATGGCTGAGACCGAGTTCTGGTGATCTTTTAAAAACAATTTTTTATGCATTTGATTTTAATTTTTAAAAAATATTAGTTGGCATCCTACTCAACATCAAGTTAAGGCTTTGACTCATAATCCTCATACTTGCTTAGGTCAGAAAATGTTACTTAACAATAAACTAATTAAATATTAATCATCAATCCATCCTTAATGATTGTGCCTACTTTATTTTGTTAATATTAATTATTTCTAAGCTTCGGGATTAGTCAAAATACAATGCATCAAATCTAAAAAGGGAATTAAAAAAATATGAAAAAATTAAGAGAAGGGGAATTTATATTTTTCTTAAAAAAGAAATAAAATGCCAACTCATTAGACAAAAGGGTACAGGAATTTCCAACAAGCTGGTCCAACAGGGTGATCTATTTCAATAATATTAGGTCACGAGTGACACGAGCATAGTAAATGAACATCAATCAAGAAAAAAAGCAATATATCAAAGAAACCATAGATAGAAAGTAATTCAATAGTTTTTCCAAGAGCATATATAGCGGAAACTTGCCTCTCCCTTAAATGAGGCATACGAGAGAATACGGAAACGACTGTGATTCACTTGTCATTTTCCTTTTCCTTTTTAACACGTAAAAATAGAAAGTTCTTAATTTGCGATTCTAGTCCCTGGCCTTTACATTAATTATTTCCATTAAACAGTTCCTACCAAAATAAATAAATAAATAATGCATCATGTCCATGCTAGTTGATACAAAGTCACTTTTAAGACTCGAACTTTCACCGAAGCTGATCACAACACTCTTTGCACGACAGTCTCACTTAGGTCCGCTTAATCAAAATTCAGCCTTTAACGACCCTCAAAGTGTTTATTTCAGACACTCGAATAAACTATGCTACGAAAGCAATAAGAAACAAAGGCAACAAGGAAACTCAGAGATACTATTAAGCCAATCTTTATATTACTTTCTTTAAAGGAATACAAGAAATGCTCTCTCTGATTGAATGAGAAGAGCAAAACTCGAATGAGCTATATATAGGCTTTCTAACTTGGAAGTCAAGTTACATTCAGAATCTCACTCAATCTAAACAACCTAAGATTGTGCTAAGATCACGCCTATCCTTATCAGATTACATCAGATAAGATAACAGAAAGATAGAGTTTACATTCGACTAGAAAACTAGCATCTTTATCTTCGAAGATCTCTATTATCTTTAGATGTTTAGTTCCACCGCAACTCTAACTCTCAGTCGTCGCCACATTATCTAAGATCCCCACGATCTCTATTCGCTGATGATGCAGTGTGATATCGCCGAAGCCTACATAGCACGCTGACCTGATTCAATGCTTTCCACAACAATTCTGCTCGTCGTGGTTCATTCATTCGAGCATGGGCTAAGTCCTTTATCCGTCAAGTCCTTAGCCTAGGTGGACTCAATCTCCACAAGGTCTGAGACTCTACCAAAATTCGCATCAAGTCCGATCCCACTCGCTCACGTTGCCTCAATGTTTTCGCACACCTCCCTCGTGCATAAATCCAACTAACCTTCCTTCTAAGGCCCATCGTAAAGGTTGCTAAAAAGCGCTCCAAAATTTAAGGGTCTAGCACTAATGTACCTTTCTTGTATTACATCCGGATTATCAGCAGATTCCTCCTGTTCATATTCAACTCCCTGTAAATAAACAAAGTACAATTCTTTCTTGAAATGAGATCTTCCTTCCTTCTTTTACGTAATCTCCCATGTAATTAGGCAGACCAACCCAACATACAAAGGCAAGCTACATAAAAGCTACCGTCTTTTTATTGATCAAAGTTTATGGGTATATGAACTACATTTTCTTCTTTCTTAGATTATATTTAGTTGGATGTAAGATTTTTAATAAAATGGAATGAAATGTTTCACTACAAGAAAAATGAAGTTTAGCGACGGAAATTACTGACGGAATTTGTACATATTCCGTCGGTAAGCCTATTTAGCAACGGAATTTATTAACGGAAAAAAACGTCGGAGATATGGCTATTGGTAAATTTACCGACGGAAATTTTCCGTTGGTAAATGTACCGACGGAATTACCAACGGATTTTTCTGTCAGAAAATTACCAACGGATTTGATTATTCCGTCAGTAATTACCTACGAAATTTTTTTCCGTCGGTAATTACCTACGGAATTTTCCGTCGGTAAATCTAATATATTTTACCTACGGAATTTCTTTTTCCGTCG
>JAOQMQ010000008.1:3262398-3288776 GCA_027563845.1 Erythroxylum subrotundum
CAACTTTCTAACAATGTTTCTGAAACCCTGGACTGAACCATATAGCTCATATGGTTAAAAAAAACACTGGAAGGATCATAGTCTTTGTTAAGAAACGGAGCAGCAGTTGGGATGTAATTGCAATATGCACTAGATTGATTAGTACGCTGAGAGCTTGTTTTGGTCATTACACATCAATGGTGTATATGGGTAGTTGGTTGGGTAGACGTTCAAGGGCATTACTCCTGGGCCTACCAGAATTTATTGTATTTGGATTCTTACAGAAGACACTTGATGGGCTTTATAAATGTGAGAAACACATGCTCTGCTTTTGCGAGTATTCGCCTTCCACGTCCTACAGATCAAGCCTAGCATGTAAGTTGTCCCCTGCTAATGTTTTTTGTTAATACTTGATTAAGAAGAGAAGATTGATCAAAAGAGAACTTTTGGAACTTAAGGCGATCTTAATCTCAAGCTTGGCAGAGTTCAATATCACTGAACTGCTAGAGATCATTGGTGAACCATCAACCAAAGTCATTAAAGCTACTCAATGATGCTTAATGTATCTTAATTTATATATGAACTTACAGTCAATGGCAGAAAGATGCTTCATTTAGAAGGGTGTCATTGATGAGAATTCCACTAGGCCCATAAGCATTGAAGATATGCTTGATGCTTCCATCTTGGTTTCTAAATGTTCTGTCAGAAGTGTCCTTTTTAGTTTCTGGCTCTAAAGACTGCTGTAGGTTAAGTCGACAATGCAATCCAATCACAGGAGGCGAATTATTGCTCATGGACCCCTGTACAGACACCCTGGGCAGGAAAAAGAGGCACAAAAATTGTGCGTATCACTCCCTCATCTCATGGTTGAAAGCTGCAGAGATATGGCAAGAGATGGTGTTCACAAGTGGCATTGGATCCTGACGCTGCATTTGAAGTCCAAACTCTGGTAAGACAGCCACGTGAAATGCATGCTTGCTGGGAGTAATGAACCAACAGTCGCATGTTGTTACCAAGGAACCCACCGTTATAAAAAGCATAACATGGCTAATGGTTTAGTTTAACTTCTATAAATGGATGGATTTGCAGAAACCACTGCCTTAGAAGTGCGGAAGAATATGCGTGTATCAAGGCCTCTGTTATCTGCTAAACTAATGCCAATCCTCACAACGTAATATGATTTCTAGCCCCATCCCACCACTCTTTTTGGAGCTTAAAACTCCAAATTAAGTAATCAGATGATAATACCAGGAACCATGACCACAAACGACCACAGCAATGGTTACGCCTGATTGATAAGAAGCATTACACCTTTACTTTCCAGTGTTTCATTCTCGCTAGGTGTATGGTTTGGAGGATTTATATGCTTTCCGGTGTATCAAAATGATAGCGCTGATTGAAACAAATGCAGCACACTTTTTCTGTTCGTTCAATTATTTTTGAGTTTCAGAATACAAAATGAGATGTAAAAGCATGGCAATGCACCAGTCTAAGAATTCTTCTAAAAGGCGAGTTCGAAACAATGGATCATGCTTTAAGGTATTGTTACGTGTATGCATGGTGTATCATGTATGCATACCCTTCTCTTGCTTAATTTTGCCTAGCTCGACAAGCATTGTCAAAAGTGCCTCACACATTTCAAAAGACTCGGGCTCACTTGGGTCTCTCTTCCTCGACGAGTAAACCATCCAAGCATGATCAAGCTTTTTATCTGGTCTAAAAACAACAGAACCTGGAACCTCAGCATCACGGCATGTCACTAACCCATCACTTTTTTCCCCATACCTAAGCTGCAAGTGTAGTGCACACACAGCCATGGCAGCTGACAAAGGAATCACTACAGGGACCTGGCGTCCTGCTTGAAGAACGCTGTCATATTCTTCACTCCCAAATTTTGGAAGTGGTAACCAAGGAAGTTCTGCTTGAGCTATGTGAGTCATTGTGGCAAGGACACCTGGACCTACACTTGCTTCTGAGTGGAAGGAGATAAGAGGAATTTCTTTTGGAAGCCTGTGATTCATGATGAATTCTCGACGTCTTTCATAAGTTAGATCTTCCAATGCTCGAATATCACCCTATAATGAATTTTTTGTTGCATAATAAAATCAGAGAAGGTGAACAATGTAAGGTTCAAATGCAACTAAGAAATCATGCAGCAAAGTCTAATAATCAACATAGGCAGATGCAATGGATAAGCAAGTTGTGAGAAGTCTCAATAAAAACTACCAAGGAAGGTTATTATATGCAAACTTGATAAAACATCACTGAAGTAGTTGTTGACTCATTTTGTGAAACAAGGCAAATAAATGGACTATCAATGAAACAAAGCAAACATGGACTGTGATCAAAGGGCAAAAGAAAATTACCTTGATTAGCTTGCATATTAGAAGTTCCATGATCCTCCGGGTTTCTTTGTCAGCAATCTGACCTTCACAAAGAATATCAGAAGCTAAAGGAGTGCCACCATATGGGCTTTGCACCAATGCGAGTCCAGCAACTTTGTCTTTCAAGTTACACCAGTAAATTGACAATGCAGCTGCAGCATCAACCCCGCCTTTGCTGTGCCCAAGCAGCATTACTTGCTTGCCTGAGCCCCAGTAAAGCTCCTCAATGTACTGCTTCAGTTCCCATGCATTCTGCTGCACTGATGCCTTCAAACAAGAAGGTACGGTAATTTGTTACTTCAAGAGTTCCAGAAGCATTGTTGACAAAAAGATGGTTTTTCTGAGTAAAGATGACTGAATTTTTAAAAAATTAAAATAAAGTACCCACACCAGCTAATTATTATGTCAGGAGTTCCTGATTCTCCAAGTTACACTAGCCTAATTCCATCACGTATCCAAAGTTACCTCACTATGAATTTTTGCAATGTGACAAGCTAGACCCATCTTCGAAAAGAATTTCTTAGTGCCCACAAAATACAAGGGACTATGATTCTGAAAAGGCCTGAAAAAAATAAGCTTTTGTGTAAATATGGAGTTTACTTGCAAAACAAAAAGAACCGTAATGAACAACGTAATAGAATTTCATTCTCAAACCTGGTATTAGCAGATAAACACACGAGTCTGGAAGTGTGTGCTCTCCATTCCTGAAGTAAAAATAGAGAGAAATTTTACCATCTAGAAATATGGCCACTAACAGGAAAGGATTCAAGTTTCTCAAGGCACCCAAGTGTAGTCACTAAGGAAGAATGCTTCCAAAGGTTGCAATGTTTAGAGGCTTTCTTGGAAAAGGCATAATTATTCCTTTTAAAGTTAAGAAGAATTAATTTTTATAAAATATATCTTATGATTTTTCAAGGTCATTTATGATTCGCCGCTCAAAACAACTACATATAACTGCACTTTTTCATCAAAAGACGATTAACGAGTTTTACAGAATTAAATAAAAGACGACACATTCCTCCAATTAGGATGGGAACAACAAATTACAAAGACGAATACCTTATTTTGGTAAGCAGTTCTATAAATCTAGGTGTACCATCCTCCACAGGATCCATTCCAGGAGTATGTTGCAACCATCCAATGTCACCAGACGAACCATACAATGTTTTATACACTCGAGAAGCAATGCTGAAAATGCCAAACTATTATTCTCTAAAAGGAATATGTTCACAAAATCTTACACCTGGACTCCAGCCTTCTACAGAATTAAACCCACAATACTGCAAACAATAAAACTAACTCCTTGACCTACGAACTTGAATTTGAGTGCATCTGATGTGGTAGAATGAGCATCTCCAACAGGCCAATGCCAAATTCCAGGCAAGGCGAAGACCAAACAAAGGAAGCATCAATCTACATTCACTAAGAAGCACAAAGAGGGCCACAAAAAACAAAAAAAGAAGCATGGAAATGAAGATATTATGAAGTTGTATATTAGTAGTATAGCTTCCAATTACCACATTATACGTCATCTTCAACACTTTCAGAATCAAAAAATGGCAATTTCATTTTATCATTAGCGGTTCGGATCCTTAGTATCTACTGAAAACGAGTATTTAATAAAATTAGAATAGCAATGATTATAAATTTTCATAATTTAATTCGTTAAAGGTGACTGGTGAAGTTATCAATATGAGAGTTGCAATTTAAAATTTGCATCATACAAAAACTTTATCTACAAGGCCAATATGAAGAAAGAATTCGTATTTTATGTCACGGAGAAGTCAAGTATAATGGATAAATACCCTCGAATAATGAAGTAGGTGGCTCCATGACAGTAACTGCTATTTCTCACAGCATGTCTTGTATTTACAGACAACTCTTTCATTTTGTCTTGGGGTTTTCTTCCACAGAATCCAGGGCTTGAGTTAGAAGAGCATGAATACCCTTCAAAATAAGATTTACAGACGCCATGGTCTGAAGATCTTGAAAATGGTCTCGAAGAACCATGCGCCAAATTGTTTGAATATTCCTGAATATCGTGAAATACCAGATCCTCTGTAGCAACAAAACTCTCTAAGCAAATGCATAAGGAATTTTTCAGATACAAAAGCATGTGATCAAATAGAAAATTCACCTATGAAGTCAACGAATTGATGACTTATATAAGCAGTCAGCGTCCATAGATGGGAAAAAATATCACCAAGTGACGAGTGCAAACCAAAAGAATCAATTAGGAAACCTGTGTTAGTTACAGCATCAACATGAACCTGATTTGGAAAAGAAAAAGTAAAACATTTAGCAAAGCAATTCTCTTATTCAACCCAAATATTCATTCCTCACCTCTTCCCGACCCACAACAAACTTAAAATGGAAATTAAAATTAAGAGAAACACAAGATTACCATCCTTCGCATTTTCATGAGTTTAAAAATCTGATATACATGCACAAATACAACCAGGAGAACTCAAACAAAAAACAAATATACAGTTTAGGATTAGTCTCACCACATGCCTGCCTTGGTAACTATTTTCTTCCACACGAGAATAGTCATTAACCACATGCCCAATCTGGTTTGACTTGAATCACAAGAAGAAAATAGAAACTTTCAGCTTAAACATCAAGAAGATGCAACAATAGCATAATACTTAACCAATGTAAATAACTAAGAACTTCCTTACACTTAACGGATTATCAGTTATCTCATCATCAAGACACAAATCTCCCATTAGATGCTCTTAACCTGTGATAACACCAAAATTAGATAATAACGAGAGAACATACATTGTCCACGAAGAACAAGCAACCAGTACTGTGAAAAAGAAACACCTAAATGAGTTCTTCCATATGATTCCTACCAGGCTTATAGTCTCACCGTCACCATAAGGAGGGGCACTTTCCTAAGGTAGAAAGACAGCTTTTTCTAAGGGACAAAAGTTATCAGGCTAACGACATCTATAAATTAAGCCCAGAGAAGCTACTCTTCCAGGTGAGCTTCGCGTAAACATGTGGACACTTGCTACGTCAAATGAAACAATTTGAATAATATTTAAGGACCACAGCCAAATAGGTCAAATCTATGATGCAACTATGTTCATAAAGTTCGTAATTCATTTGAAGAAGTTGGTTGGAATGAAGCATTTTCCTAACACTGAACCAAATTAGTGTCAACTCAAGCATTGAGAAGGAGCAAAAGGGCCCCTCAAATTCATACTTTAATAAGCAAATCCCGGTAGGAGCTAATGCAACTTAAAACCAATGCATCATCCAATATTGAAGATTACACTGAACAATGAGCTGTTCTACTTCGATGTAACAAGCAGTTCAGAAAATGGGAAGAAAGACCACGAAAACATAATTTAAAACACTTACACAAACACTGCAAATCAAACTCAAAACCAAATCTATAAGATACAGATAAGAACTTTGGGTGAATAAACCTGTGATCAACTATAACAAATCAAACCACTCGTCTGATCCAACAAGAAATGCAAAATTACAAAATCCCGAATCCAAGAAACTAGCTTACACAAATGAGATTGCCAAACGGAGGCCAACGCCACACAATCTGCAAGATCAAAGTTGGACAACCCAGAGACAGATAATCCTTTAGAATCAGAACCCATTCAATTTATAGAGGGAAGGAAGTGACGAGTATCTTGAGTAGCACCCATTCCAAAGGAAACAAAAAAAAAGTTTGAAAATTTGATATTCAAAAGAAAAGAAAAAAGAGAAAAAGGATCAAGAATTGGATAAAAAGAAGAAAAGGGGCATATTAAATACATATATGGGAAAGGGTGGCGAACCGAATAAGAGTCATGAAACGGAATGGAGCAATAGATGATCGTTATCTTTCCTGGTTATTTAGTCTCTTCAATCTGCCTAAAGGCCCCACCTTGAAGGGTCGCTTTTCTTACATATTATCACCCTAACTTTTTTTTTTTTTTGGGATAAATCATTATCATCCTAACTTTGTTGACTTTCAAGATCTCATTTTTTCCTTTTTAAATTCTTTATTTGTTCCATGTTAGCAATCACATCGGAGATTTGGAGCTGCTGGGGCGTGTAATCATTATGATGAAAGTTTAGATTGTAAGCAAAGTGTGGATATGATGCTGCGCCCGGAAGATTGTCCAACAAGAACCCAGACACGTGCCCTGTTTGGGTTTGACCGCAGAATCCACGAAGTGGAAACTCAGACAGAGTTCAGTTTCCAAAATTGAAATCTTTTAGTTGAGGTTACGCGAAAACCGAGAGTTACTAACATGTGCTCGTCTGGAGTGGGCTTCCAATTTCTGTTGAAGTAGGATGTGTCGTCTTTGTGCTTGCACTTTATAATGAATACGTGAAAATGAAAAATCGCGAAAACAGAGCAAGCGGGCATTCCAACAGCAGGGAAATGACAGGCAACCATATGTTGCCACTTGCTGACTCAAATGGAATTCGTCAAGTACATGGCCCGTTCCAGTGAGGAAAAGAAGAGATCTTGCAAGGTTTAGGTTGTTTTTTTCAGGGTATCGCAGAACTTCTTCAGCTAGATACCAATCTGGTCATCTTACATAGTTGAGGTAATCAAATGTGCTTGTGTTTGCATAGTTAAGAGCATTTGTGTTGTCTAGTTAAATATAATCAGTCAAGAGAAGTAGAATACTCAACAAGAGCTCACACGATTTGATGATTGATGCAACACCTCAGTACAGCATCTAGCTCTACCAATGTTTTGAATTCATCTACAAGAAAACTTTACAGGAAGATATGTACGGCAGAAATCCCAGTTTTCTCATACAACACAAGCTTCTTCAAACGATCTTGTCACATCTAACAAAGATCCTCGTTCTGCATCTTCGACCAAGAAAAGAAGGTAAGATTTTGTTCTCATTTACATTTCGGTGTCCGTTTCTCATCTGCTTCTGTTTCTCATCTGCTTGCTCCTTGAGACACGTTATCTAGGTTTTATCTGGTAAACTCTATTATACCAAATTGAATGGAGTGTCATGTGAAAGATATCATACTTCATTGGCTTAGCGTGCCAAAGAAAATGTCGTTGAACCTTTCTGACCCCAAGTTGTAACTTAAGATACTTCTCTTCTGGTATTGACAATAATATTTCTTTCAGGTTGGGAATGTCCTTCTCTGCTAGTATTACTGAAAATGCCTGCCAATTGAAGACCTCAAAAAACGACGGGACAAAGTTATCAGATATAATTACAGGTACACACTCATAGAAGATTGCTTCAACCACTCGTGGGCTGTTGACCTCATAACCTTTAGGGCAGATACAATATTTGCTGCTTTTCATGTGTTGGATATAATTCATTTTGCTAGCAACACCAGGAGGCATTGGACCAAAAATCTTCATATCAGGGTCTTTGTCTTTCCAGTGCTTCAACAAGATCGGGCGTAGATAGCCATGCATATTTCCAGCATAGAAAGCAAGAATATTTCTTCTAGAAGCTGGTTTTCCTCCCAAATCTCTAAGAGGATTCCTAGCTGACCTCACATATGTTTCAGGAAGAGAGACATCCCTCCCTACTTTAAAGCCTGCAGTAACATCAGCATTGCAGAGGGCTTTGATACAGTGTTCCATGTGGTGCCTCGTTTCATATGGAGCCTGGTAAACTCAAGCAGTATAAAACATGAACAGTTAGCAAAAGAGAATAGATATAAACAACAAGATGTTATTGTGACAAGTAGTTTTGTTAGACTCATTCCCTTTGCCAATTATGGTTGAATCATTTCAAGGGTATCTGTCTTTTAGAATCCCTAAACTTCCATCTACCTCTTAATATTGTCAGTATCTACGATAATACCAAGCTTCATAAGCAAGTATGAGTAAGAAAAGGAGACAAAGTATACATTACCCAATCATGGCAAGCAACCAGAAAATGATCTGCTCCACCTGTTCTGTTCCAAAACCGATATTTAGCTGCAATTTTTTCAGAGTATTCCTTCAAATGTTGCCGCAGGTTTGTCCTATTATGAGAATTGCTTACGTAAAGGGTGTACTGTAGCATTCGTGAACTAAATGGCATATAAAAGAGGTGAGCCTTTCTTGGGTCCTTGACAACATAATGCTTATTTCCTTGCATCAGTTTCATAAACCATCCCTCTGAAGCATACAGCCCCTTCAGAAAGGGTGCATGAAATATTGGTCTCTTCCCTTCTCTATAGATGTAGATTTTGAGTACACGCTCCATGAGCTCATAACTCCTGTAAGTGCAATGTTTAAACTCTGAATTCACACCTACTTAGGGAAATTTATGTTTAGGGGAAATTCTAGCATTAGAATGCACTAGAGAACAACCGGATATAATATTAAATATGAATCAAGGAGACTATAAATGGCTATTCAATTAGATGAGACCACAAGAGATTTATTTTTCAGGTAATTGGTGAAGTCAAACAACTCACTTCTCTGATTCTCTATGCTAGCCACAACCTAATATCAGAATTGCCAGACAAATTTTAGTTGACTGCTGGATGAAGACCAATTCACCTCATCTAAGCCACAGCTCAAAACCAAACATGTCATCTCTGTTAAATTTCAACAGCATTTCATGAACGTATTGAACTTCAGTGGCAAAGATAACAGTTGGACTAACATATATTTTTATATTGATTCTTAATATAGGTGGAACAAAGAAATTGCCTCCTCGTATTTCTCATTTACAATTTAACAAAGGGATGCATGCAACTAGCTCCTCATTTCCTTTCACGCCCACTCTTTTCTTCTCTTCCCTTTTGTTACCTTTCGTTTTCACTTTCGCAATATATACAGCTTAAAAAATTTATTCATCTAGAAACCTTTAATGCATTAGTTATCCATGCCCTTAACTAGGCTTACCTCTTAAACTTTGAGACATTTCGGAATAGAGGAGAATACAGATCCTCATCATTCTTCAAGATAGGAGCGTTTTCAATCTCCATCTTTGCAGCCAAGATCTCCTGATCACGGGCAGAGGACCATCTTGGTCTCTGCATTCAAATACAAAATGCTGAATTTTTTCAAAAATAGAGAACTAAAAAATTATGCTATTGCACACCAGGTTATACCATTGAACGTGAGGACCGACGGTGTCGCAATAGTATTTGGTTCATCTCATCCATTGTTGTTATCGATTTTGGAGGCATCTGACACCTCATTTTTCTCTTCCTAAAATTACTAACAACAGCAGAAACATTTTTCGCACTTTCATGGTAATTCAGTGGAACAGTATAATTACTGAAAGTCTCATTTTGCTTCAAGTAGGTGACCTTTCTTGCCAAAGTTAGATTTCCTACTGGAGGGGATCTGAAAGTAGTGCTTACGAGCTCAACCTCCTTATGAGCTGGGCTTGTGTCCTCCAATAGCATACCATCTGATGAAGTTTCAGAGTTTGTTTTCATACTCTCGTTAAACGTTGGGCCATGTCTGACTTCATTTACCAATTCCAAGTCAGACTTACTATGTTGACCTCTGTCACTTTCTAATATAAAAGGTTCATTTTCAGCTATCACAATCTCAGATACAAAATCATCATCTACTTCTCTCTCACCTACAAGCTCAGTGGGATTGCTCGGCCTTTCTTCATCAGATGCAAAAGCTTTCTCTGTTGACCCGTTGTTTATCTTTGGTGCAACATTTACCAATTCAAAGTCGGAATTACTCTGTTGAATTTTGGCACTTTCTAATACAGAGGCCTCATCTTCAGTCATGACAATCTCAGGTTCAAAATCATCATCAAATTTTCCATCATCCACAAGCTCAGTGGGATCGCCCAACCTCTCTTCCTCAGATAAAAATGCATCCTCTGTTGAGCCATTGTTTCTTTTTGATGCCACACTATGTCCAATAACTCCAATTATGGTAGAATCGTTTACCACCTCAGCAAGTACAGAAAAGTTTGACATGGTTGATGACTCAAAAGCAAGAGTGTTTCGAACCATTACAGAATTTGCAGAAGATCGCATAAGTGAGAGGATGTTTTCATCGTATGCTCGATTGCTGGTACGGAGAAGCAGAGATTGAAGGGCATTCCCATATGGAAGCAATAGGGACTGGAACAGTGAGTGAGTGATAGCTATAATCACTATCAAAAGCAGCCATCTCGGCGCTTTCTTATGCAGTTGAATGCAGAACTCCATGCCAGGGAACTCACTCGTTTAGCACAAATCCCAAAGTTACAAACCCATCTTCAGAAGGAACTAACCCATTTTTTTGAATGCTACATAACGAAGTGAACCAAAACAGGTTACCAAAATGTCAGAATCCAACAAAAACAGAAAATGAAGCGGAAAATAAAGCAAGTATGCATACAAAAATCCATAGCAGCAAGAGAAAAAGGTGTGCAATTGAACTTGGAATCAAAAGTAATAGTTATAAGGTTCAGAAGGCAGCGTGGTGATACTCTTTTGAACTTGAAACCGACGATCATCATAAAGCTGAAAACTTTCGAGCCAGCTGCAATCATAATTATAAATGGAGAAAGTAAATATTGAACATAGAAGCGTAGAGTCACTTAGAAAGAACAAGATAGAATTGCAAAGAGAAGTAAAAGCTAAAACCAGGAAAAAAAAAAGAAAAAAAACAACCCCCCATTACAGGAAACAGAGTAAAAGACTTCTTGCAATAATCAGACAAAGGAATATATCACTATCTACTACTGTTACTGAAATTCATCGCTTACAATAAACCGGAACATAATCAAGAAATGAACTTTTAGTATTTGGTAGCCAAGAAACCAAGTACAAATCAAAGCATGCCAATTTCATTTTCTCAGCAGCCAAGCAAATGGCTACTTATTAAGCACAAGCAAAACAAGCTGACAAGTCAAAGAAACTCTTAACAAACCTCCTAAGTGAGTAACCAGAAGCAAGAAACGGACAAGAAGAAGACGAAGAAAGTAATGAACTTTTTAGCTTGTGATGGTAACCTTTAGAATCTCTGATTTTGGTTTTAATAAAGAGATTATCAGGGTGGACATGGAATGCTTCTGTTACTAAAAGAAAAGAAAAGGGAAAATGAAAAAGAGAAAGTTACAAATTTAATATATAAAAAAAACAAATTTTCTTCATGATCTGTTTTTCTTTAATTTCAGCCATTGATGTCTAAATTTTTTGAAAAAAGAAGTTTATTATGGATGGATATGGATCCGTTCCCTTGAAATCACCTGTCCATTTTTGCTGTTATTCCAGCTCATCTCGTCCACACGTCCGTACTTGGCGGTCGTCGTCATTATTGATCAGCAGCTGTTCCTTGTTTTTTAAATGCTTTTATTTATTAAGACAGCGACAGGTTGGTTCTCTTAAAATTGGGTTTGGATTAATTATCGTCGAGATGACTATAATTAATTATTTAAATAATTATTTTTTTATTATTTATAATTTTTAAATTTTTTTAAAAATATTCTAACATTTTCTCTTGAATAGAACTAGATTAAATATTCAGTTATTACTTAAAATAAGCGCATTAGTAATCGGACTAGACCATTAAGATTGGACATTCAGACAAATAACTATTAGGTCTGATACTAATTATTATTAAAATGACTAAAACTAATCATTTAAATAGTTGACAGTTATTACTTATAGACCTTTTTTTTTGTTTCTTATGAGGTGTTTTAGGAGGGTCTTAATTATAGGAAGATATCTTTAAGTCATCTACATTCAGACTAATCCCCGCTCGAGTCGGGTAGGTCTTTTGCGGAAGGTAAAACTCTAACTCCAAATTTTAAATAACTGCATACATAAGGACGATTCAAACTCACACGACTTAAATTAAAAAAAAAAATCCCAACCAACTCACCTATGTCGCGGTTATTACTAAGGCGTAAGAATCTGCTTTACCGTTTGTACAGGTTGAGGACCAGTTCTCCGGTTGTACTTGTACTTGTGAATGTAATTATTAGCCGTAAACATTGCATTAATATTCTTATATTTTCTCCATTAAATTTAAATTGCGTAAAAAGCAGCAACGGAAACAAAGTTTAATTTTTAAAAAATTTCATATTTTAAGTGTCAAAGCTAAAGTAATAAAAATCACAATTATTCCAAAATAGTATTTATTTAACTTATCCATGTTTTAAAACTCAAACCAAAATTTTAAATTGATACACAAAATATTTTTTAAATTAAAAAATTTAATCGATATTAAATTATCAAAAATTATTAACAATTAAATAAAATTACAAAATAAATACATGATTAAAAATAGTCATCCTTATTTATCAAAAAATTTAAATTCTAACTAAAAAATTTATTAAATAAAAATGTATTTATTTATTTTATCATAATATTTAAATTTTAATTAAAAAATTGGTAAATAAAAATGAGTTTATTTCTTTTAATTTATAAAAATTAATTAATTTACAAAATTAACAAATTAATTAATTAATATATTTTTAACAATAAGAGTTATTAAAATAAATTAAACTAAAAAATAAACTAATTTAAAATTTTCACGATTAAACCGATTGAATCGATTTATTATTTTAATTATTGAATAATACTTCAGAATTTCAATTACTACATTTTGGTTATGGAAATGATTCAGTAGCCAAATGATTTGTAAGATTATTCACAACCAGAAAGCTACTATGAATGCATTAGCAAATACAATTATCTCTCAAAAAAACAAACCAGAGGGTTTTAGGGATTCCATTTACAGATTTAGATCAAGCATTATGGTGAAGGAGAAAAATTAATATGTGAATTAGCAAGAGGGAATATCATGGTTGGCCACCCATAAATGCTCAAAATGGTCCCTATTTTTTTGTTTTTCCTTGAAATGTCTCTGCCAAGTTGACATGGGATGCAAAAATATTGGCCAGCAAAGCCATAATTGCTTGTTCCAGCACTTCAAATTGATTCCTGTCACTTTTTTTCTGCATCCAGGACCATGAACATCTGTGCCTTTTTAACAGCTTCATCTGCTCCCAACCTGAAAAACTCTGTTGTACCAAATCGAGTGAAGGATCATATGGAACAGATCATATTTCACAGGATTTTTGTGCCAAAGAAAATGCTTTTGCACCATTTTAATTCTTAAATGCATCGCACGGTACTTCTCCTCTGGAATTGAGAGCAGAATGCTCCTCAAATTTGGGATGTCTTTCTCTTGAACAAACACAGCAAATGCCTCCCAGTTCAATACCTCAAAAAATGGAGGCACATAATTGTCCGATATGATGACTGGAATGCACTCGTATAATAAGGCCTCAACAACTCTAGGGGTGTGAACTTCGTAGCCCCTGGCACATATGCAATACCTGCTGCTCTTCATATATTCTCTGTATGTTCTTTTGCCTTCAACATCACGAGGCATGGGGCCAAAGATTTTCATATCGGACTCTTTATTTCCCCAATGCCATAGCAGGATTGGCCGTAAATAACCATGCATACCTCCTGCAAAGAAGGCCAGAATGCGTCTTTCTGGCATAGGCTTCCCTCCAATATATTCTAAAGGGATCTCAGCAGATCGTATGTACGTAACTGGAAGTGTAGCGTCCTTGCCTATTTTGAAGCCTTTAGCAACATTTGCATTGCAGAGAGATCTGATACAGTTCGCCACGTGTTGCCTTGTGAATTTTGGGGCCTAAAATCAATTGGAAATTAAATGAGTTTCTACATATAATCAAAGGCTGCATGATATGCTTTAGCTCAATTATAACAGTTCAACTACACAGCTTCGCTTATGGTTATAACATTTTCAAATTTCTGAAGGTGATGAAATGGTATTAACTCAGTGACTCTTACAACCATAGCTGAAACAAGGCAAGCGCGGTTTGATGATCATAAATTTATCAAATACTAATCATTGGCACTTAGTCAAAGCTTAAGGACTGACACAAATTGTGCTTGCTTTAAAAGTAAAAGTTTTAGCATTAACCGTTTGGCAATCATATAAAATAAACCTAAATCTGTTAAACAAAAGGAACTGGAAACATACCCAGTCATGACAGCCAACAAGAAAATGATCTGCTCCTCTTGTTCTGTTCCAGGAACTATACTTTTTGGCAATTAAACCCACATAATTGTTCAAATATTGTTCAAGGTCTTTTGGGGTTTGAAATTCTTGACCAAATAGTGCCCTTCGTAGTTCGTTTGAACTAAATGGCAAGTAGAACAAGTGAGCTTTCCTAGGATCCTTAACAACAAACTTCTTGCTTCCCTCCATTAGTTTCATAAACCATCCTTCTGATGCATATATCCCCCTCATCTTTGGCTGATGAAATATAGGCTTCTCTCCGTCCTTGTAGGTATAAACTTTCAGTATACGTTCCATCAATTCATAACTCCTGAACATGACAACCATTTAAATTCAAGCTCAGTCTCCTGAACATGACAACCATTTAAGTCCAAGCTCTATCAGCTATAGTAAATATTCTCCAAGGTATGCCAGAGATGAAGTATAAGAGAATACACAGATGGTCACTTTACTGAGATGTTTGTGCATGATCTGGCAATCAATGTACTTACCCACGGGGGTCAGAACAATACCAATATCCTCCAACTCAGACACCAAAATACTGGGACTGCTACATATATTCCATGAAACAAACAACTCAACAAATATTTGTAGGTGAAAATATAGATGAAATCGTGCACCAGATTTGCCTGCTTCATCTAAAATGTGCATAACCATGAAGCTCGGAAGAAAGATACAACTATTAGCTTATGTTATCCCCCAAAAATAGAGTTGCAGCAGCAGAATTCTTTAGGTTTGTGATTACTTGAAATATAAAGGAGAGCTAGAATATGGTTAAACAAGTTTCTTTTTTTTTTGTTTAACTAGGTGGCAGAATTAACGACAATGACTGGAAAATGTATGCAATACAAACTCTTATTCAACACATATGGTACCCCTAAAACTGTAGGATATGGCACTGCCAAAAATATAATATGGATAAAGTAAAAAAGTTACAGACAAATTAGACATGAATGCATGGGTTTAGAACAATGAAACTAAAAAGGCTCACCTTTTGAACACAGAAAAATTTCGAAAAGCAGAAGCATAAAGTCCTGGAATGTTTCTCATAACAGGAGCTTTTTCTATTTTCGCTCTTGCAGATAGAATTTCAAGATCACGTACAGAAGAACGCCACGGCCTCTGCCACCAACAAAAAAAGGAAAGTCATAGTGCATTTAACATGCCCCAATGTCTACTACTTAAACGGATTTAAAATGTACCATAGAATGAGAAGAAACAAGGCCCTGAAGTAATAACGAATTCATCTGGGTTATTGATGTTGGCTGTCTCACTGACCTCTTTGGTGAAGAAATAGCAAGTGAAGCTGTGTGCAGCAGCTTATTATTTGCAGATTCTTTTTTCACACATAAATCACTGACTGATGAAGTTAGATTAACAGATAATATATGATGGGCTCTTGAATCTCCACCCATGTTCTCCTTGCTATTTGAAGAAATTCTTGATTCAGCAGGCCAGATGTTAGTACGGTGTTCAGCTCCTCCAATCATTAAACCTGATACTGCTTCAATATTTACCACTTGCATGACCTTCTTGGAGTGACTATATTTACTTTCCATACCTTTTGCTTGAATGGAGGTATCATTTGATCTTGTAGCGTAACCCATGATAGAACTTTTTCCATGTTCTGCAGCTACCTTCAAAGCAAACTCATCGTTCTCATTTTTACTGGACAGCAAATTGGAATTCTGGTCTTTATATTCTATTTCAATTTCCTCAAGAAATTCTGCTTCCTTATTGGAGGAATAAGTATCATTTTCTGACATTTCGATTGATTCTAACGTGTTGGAAATGGTACTGTTTTTCACGAATGAAATTACTAGACTCCTGTTCGCTGGTGATAGAGACCATATTTTACCATGTGGAAGTACAAAAATCTGGAAAAGAACGAAAACAGTGACAACCGTAGTAACAAACCGCAGCAACCTCCATAATCCAGTTAGATATAACCTCTCAAATGCAGCAGGAATATCCATAGATTTAGGCCTGACAATCTCCAATGAAACAAGGTAAAGATCGGCTAGTCAATTGCAAGACAGCGAACCAACAGCCCTCAAAAAGTGGCGTCCTGCTTTGGAATCATGAGCTGCCAAAAATGGAAAAGGGATATTTAAGAGCAGTCACCAAAATAAGCAGGTTTGTTTGTATATATCAAACGTCTAAAACAAAAACAAAGTAGGAAAGTTTGATGAAATTACAGCCAATTATTCGTCACAGAAACTTGAAAACTACATGAATAACCAAAATGAATTATCTGGAATGGTGGAAAAAGAAGAAGAACAAAAAATTGGTGATAAAGGACAACACCCAGCTTAAGCCCTCAACACTCAACATCACAAATCTGTTTAAAGGGTCAACGAAGACTGACAAAGGACCCAAGGGGAGAACTACTGCAAAGCGCTCTCTTCTCGTTATTAACATCCAGACAATGAGTATTCATGAAAGTTTCTTCACATGATTCACACTATCCCAGTAGCATAAGAAAACTTAAGAAGAAACTGCCAAGTAAGGAAGCTGAGATAATTGAAATTTCAGTACCTGAAGAAGTTGAGACATTGACCAGAGGACCTAACAACTCCAAAGCTCAAAGCCTTTCGATCGTTCCACCATTATCAGTGGACACTTACGGCGTCCAATATCCATTCCACCGCCAGCTTTTTAGCTTTAACTACATGGCATGACGTCACCTTTGTCCCCCCCTCCCTCCCTTGTATTTAACTTTTGTATATCTTTTAATTTAATAACAATTTTTTTAAAAGTATAGAAAGACGTTAAATTTTAGAATTTATTGGTATTATTATGTAAAATATAATAAAATGTTACTTAAAATACAAAAAAAAAAATTAAAAGTATTTATCATCTTTATTTAATAAAATGTTAATATTAAACATTCTTTTATCATATTAAACATACACCGCTTTATCCAAGTACAGGAACGACGCCGCTTCATGAGTAGCAACCCCTTTCCCTTTAATATAAATATATATATATATATATATAAAGTTTATTTATAAGAATTTTTTATAAACAAACCACTTTTCTTTTTCTAAAAATTACAGAATTTAACATAATTTTGCCCAATATTTGAATAATAATGATAATATAACGCCGTCTAAGATCATGTTCCATATCATCGTCATTCTTCACTGCGTGCTTCCAGAACCAGTGCTTTTCCCAGAATAGATGCATCTCCTCGATCGGAACCCGCTTTGTTTCTGGCAGAAGGAAGAAGACGAATGCACTCATGATAAGAATCAAACCCGCAAACAGTAAGAAAATTCCCCATTTAAGGTGACACAGTGCTCCGAGGAAACACTGCGCTATTAATGCTGTGAAGATCATGTTCACACAAACCACCAAACTCTGCCCTGCTGACCTCGTCTCCAGGGGAAGATCTCACTTGGAACCAGCCATCCCAGAGGTCCCCAAGATCTTCCATAAGCTAAGACGAAAATACAAACGAGGATCACGAGGAAGATTCCGATTCCTTTTGACAGTATCACACCTTTTCCAAACTTTAAAGCTAATATCACTGCCACGGCTACCTGCAAAATTGAAGAAGATATGTAAGTATTGTTGGATTCACTGTTGAATACGAAAAAGGATCGGTGGAGTTACGTTGACAAAAGATCATTTCAGCCCCAGCTTCCAGGAAGAATGCTCGCCTGCCAAATTTGTCAACTAAAGACATCGATTTCAGCGCACCGATGACAAGTGCGCTGTTGGTAATCGCAGATGAAATTAAGGAGACATTGTTGCTGAATCCTAAGCTCTGGAAGATGACTGGTGCATAGAAGAGTATGGAATTATTGCGGGTAAGCTGTTTAAATACAGGGATTCCCAATGCTCCAGTTACCAACTGGGGGCGATTCTTCTTCTTTAAAAGGTTCGCAAATGGATGGTTGATGGCTCTAGCTGCATTGCTTGCCTCAATAAGATCATTAATCTCAGCATCAACTTTTTTAGTCCCTCTAACTTTTTGCAAAACTTCTCTTCCTTCTTCTATTCGGCCTCTTTCCACGAGACTGTTGGGAGTCTAGGAAGGAAAATAATAGATAACCAAGCCCACATCTTCGTCACATCCACCAGGCCCATCAGCCATGACCAACTACACACGTTCTATAACAATCTCCTCCTCGTGATGTTGTTATTTCTGTTGTAACGATAAGATATTCTTTACTGCTGTATTCTCAATCTTCATCCTTGTATATAATCTCCTCCTCGTCAAATGTACAAAAAACAATAATAATACAATACTCAATACTCTCTTTCTCTTATATGGTATCAAAGCCATATACGACTTAACGGCACCGATCCAACCAAACACCAACAATGTCAACAGCCTCCAATGCAACAACACTACCCATCGGAGAAGGAGAAGAAGTAGTTGTCATACTACCCTCACCTGTTATGCCAAGGCTAACAAGAAACAATTTTCCAGCTTGGCGCATCCAAGTTGACGCAATCCACATCGGCTACGGACTCACCGGTTATGTCGATGGAACCAAGGTCTGCCCACCACAAGCTGCAGCCGGACACACTACCTGGATAAGGCAGGACAAACTAATTCTTGCTCATCTTATGGCTTCTGTTCATGAGACACTCCACGGAATGCTTGGCTCCGTCAAAACATCAAAGGATGCTTGGGACCTGCTCACCAAAGCTTATGCCAACACCTCTCGCACCAGAATCATGTCGCTTAAAGAGCGGCTCATCAACTTCTCAAAAGGAGATCTGCAGATGCGTGATTACCTGCAACAAATAAAAGCCATCACTGATGAACTAGCTATCATCAACAGCCCTGTCGAAGAAACCGATCTAATCATTCACACATTGAATGGATTAGGACAAGACTACCGGGAGTTATGTGCTGCACTCCGTACCCGAGACACTCCCATCTCATTTGCTGATCTATATGACAAGTTGGTAGATCATGAAGCCTTTTTAGCCCGACAATCCACTGTTATTCCCTCTGTCAATGCTGCCAACCGCATCTCCCAACCAAGTAGGAGCCACCGAGGATCACCGCCAGGAACTCGTGTCTCTCACTCCACACAGCAGCACCAACATCGAGCTCCTCCTCCATACCAACCAAACCGTGCACATATGCAGCACAGGCAATGGACTCAAAGTCCACAAACTCCAGGTACACTACTCTGCCAATTCTGTGACATCCCTGGTCACACGGCCAAAACATGTCGTAAACTCAAATGTGCCATGGCTTCGGCACATCATGTCACCACTGACTCCCCACCTCAACAAACAAACTGGCTGCTGGACACAGGAGCTTCTCATCATGTCACCAATGATTTTCGCAAAATGACTTTATGCTCTCCGTATGATGGCTGCGAGCAACTACAAATAGGTGATGGTTCGCATCAGAATATCAGTCACACTGGTAAAATCGTTACCTCTTCCCAACCTAGACCATACTACCTCACTGATGTCCTCTGTGTTCCTACTGTTGCTTGCAACTTACTTTCAGTTAAAAAATTCTGCACCTCTAATGACGTTTCCGTTGAATTTTTTCCTAACAACTTTCAGGTGAAGGACCTTCGGACGAGGCAGCCACTCCTTCAGGGTTTGTGTCGCAATGATCTCTATGAACTCTCCCTTCCTCAATCACCACCGACTGCCCTTCATACCAACATTTCACTTAGCCTAGATATCCTCCATCATGTATTCGGTCATCCATCATCGCCGATTATGCGTCATCTCTTATCCAACCTTCAGCTTTCCTCCAGTTCTCTCTCTCCAGTGTGTGAGTCGTGTCAATGTTCGAAAAGCCACAAGCTCCCTTTTTCCAGCTCGCATCTTACCAGTGAACGGCCTCTGCAGATCATCTACAGTGATGATGTATGGGGACTTGCTCCTGTGGATGCTTTAGATAAGAGTCGTTACTACATTGTTTTCGTAGATCACTTTTCTCGTTTTACTTGGCTTTATACACTTAAGACAAAGTCTGATGTCTATAATGTTTTTATCCAATTCAAATCCATGGTCGAAAATTTCTTTCACAACAAAATCACATCGTTATATACTGATAATGGCGGTGAATTCCAAAAGCTTAAACCCTTCTTATCTACCAGCAGCATTTCTCACTTCACGACCCCACCTCATACACCCGAGCTCAATGGCATATCTGAGCGTAATCATCGGCATGTCGTGGAAACCGCTCGCACCCTTCTTCACCGAGCCCACCTTCCTCCCAATCTCTGGTCTTTTGCCGTTACCACAGCTGTCTACTTGATTAATTGCTTACCATCCCGTTCCCTCCAAATGCAAACACCTTATGAGATACTTTTTCAGCAAACCCCATCTTACCATCACCTACACTCATTCGGCTGTCTCTGTTTTCCTTGGCTCAAACCATACGCCGCCCACAAACTCGACCGTCGTTCTATCCCTTGCTTCTTTGTCGGGTACTCTCTCTCCCAATTTGCTTATTACTGTCTTGATCCCACTACAAACAGAGTCTATGTCTCCCGCCATGTTACCTTTGTTGACAATCAATTTCCCTATCACTCCCTTTCTCAAACACCTACACTACCTCCTTCCACCGACCCTCCCACCTCTGCTATCGCACCCATCCTCATTCATTCTTCCCCACACCAGCACACTCCTCTTCCAGACCCTGCCCTTCAATCCGATTCCTCCACCCGACGTCCAGTCCCCACACATTCCCCTCCTCCTCAGCAGGTCATTGCGGCATCAACTCCAACGGCTGCCCCTTCCGACGATTCTGCACCGGCCCCACCACACTCACAACCCCATCTACCCCCTGCTCCTACGATAAACACTCATCCAATGCTTACCCGGTCCAAAAACAACATCCGCAAACCTAAACACCTCTACACTGCCACCAAACACTTCCTCCCTGACCTGTTCGAACCTTCCTGCATCTCTGAGGCGAACAAACATCAGTGTTGGCGGCAAGCGGCTGTTGATGAATACAATGCCCTTATGGACAATCAAACTTGGTCCTTAGTTTCAGCCACTGAAGCTCCAAATGTGGTAGGTTACAAATGGATTTTTCGCACTAAACGTAATTCCGATGGCTCTGTTTCCAGGTACAAAGCACGGTTGGTGGCTAAGGGCTTTCATCAAAGTCCTGGAATTGATTTCAAGGAGACGTTTGCGCCAGTCATCAAACATCAGACCATCAAGACAGTTCTTACTATTGCCTTATCTAATCACTGGGCACTACATCACCTTGATGTTAACAACGCATTCCTCCAAGGAACCTTGACCGACACAGTGTACATGAAACAGCCACCGGGCTTTGTTCATCCCCAATTTCCGTCGCACGTCTGCAAACTTCATAAGGCCATTTATGGCCTCCGTCAAGCCCCGCGTGCTTGGTACATTGAGCTGCAGACCTACGTGCTGACTCTGGGCTTCACTATGAGCAAGTCAGACTCCTCCCTCTTCATCTTTCAGCATGCCGACGTTACCATCTATTTTCTGGTCTATGTAGACGATCTTCTCATTACTGGCAATTCCCAACCGGCTGTCTCCAAGCTTATTAATGATCTGTCTCATCGTTTCTCTCTGAAGAACTTGGGCACTCCTGACCTCTTCCTTGGCATTGAAATCATACCTACTCCTGAAGGTCTTTTTCTTTGCCAACATCAGTACGTTCGTGATCTCCTCACTCGCTTTGACATGGCCGGCGCAAAACCCACTTCCACTCCGCTAGGCACTACTGCCACCCTCCGGCTACATGATGGGACTGCTTCTGCTGACTCCACCTTGTTCAAGCAAATTCTGGGTTCTCTGCAATACTTGACCATCACTCGTCCGGATATTACGTTTGCGGTCAGTAAACTTTCCCAATTTATGCACAAACCCACAGAAGGTCATCTTCAACAATTAAAACGCACACTGCGGTATCTCAAGCACACTGTCACTCATGGCCTCCTTCTCAGCCGTTCCCCCTCCTTGTCACTCCGTGCTTTCAGTGATGCTGACTGGGCGGGTAATGCCGATGATCGGATATCGACTTCGGCCTATGTCATTTACCTTGGTAACAACCCTATTTCCTGGCAATCCAAACGACAACGCTCTGTCGCCCGCTCTTCCACTGAAGCCGAGTACAGATCTGTTGCTAACACTGCTTCTGAGGTCCTCTGGATGCTTAATCTTCTCAAGGAATTATCTGTTCCAGTGCCCACTCCTCCTCAGATTTTTTGTGACAATCTGGGTGCCACTTACGTCTGCGCCAACCCAGCGTTCCATTCCCGGATGAAACACATTGCGCTTGACTATCACTTTGTCCGTGAACTTGTCCAACGACGGCAGCTGCGCGTCACTCATCTCTCGACTCACGACCAAATTGCCGACATTCTTACCAAACCACTTCCCAAACGGAAGCTGGAACATTTTCGGGCCAATCTGAATGTACTTGATGGTACCTTCATCTTGCGGGGGCGTAATAGATAACCAAGCCCACATCTTCGTCACATCCACCAGGCCCATCAGCCATGACCAACTACACACGTTCTAGAACAATCTCCTCCTCGTGATGTTGTTATTTCTGTTGTAACGATAAGATAGTCTTTACTGCTGTATTCTCAATCTTCATCCTTGTATATAATCTCCTCCTCGTCAAATGTACAAAAAACAATAATAATACAATACTCAATACTCTCTTTCTCTTATAGAAAATGCCTCCGACAAACGTTACTGTGGCAGGCACTGTGGCTAACCCCAGAGATAGCCTCCATCCCCATGGATGGAGTTTTTATGTTTCGAAATTTACGAAGTTAGCTATCAAAATAACCGAGCATGTTGTAAGTTGAAACAGTTGGTTAGCTGCTCCTCGGACATTTGGCGGTGACATCTCCGAGAGGTACAACGGAACTGCCTACAAGAATGTTGTCGTAAATGGTGTTAAATAGCAGAATACGGTAAGGTTAAAAGAAGTGAAAGAAATCTGAAAGTTGAAGTAGTGGACCGACTTGATTACCAAATCCAATGCCAACTCCAAGCAAGCATCGGCCAACAATTAGCATAGGAATATTCAGTGCGAAGGCATTGACAATAGCTCCAGCAAAGAAACTGGCTGCACCAACCATGATGCTAGCTCTCCTCCCACCAGCTCTGGTTACATAGGAGGCTCCAAATGTGGAAACAAGAGTCGCAAAGTACAGCAAGGACGTGAACAGTGTGAGCATCTGATCATCATATTTACAGTAATCTGTCTCCTTCAGATGTGCATGCTTCCTTCGATAGACATGCGGGAAAAATTCCTTTAGGAAATCGTCCATGGAAGTCACTCCACCTGAAACCAATTAAAAGTCTGATCAACATCAACAATTGGACAACATCAACAATTGGGTTCCAATCAACAGAATCCTAGTAAGTGGCACTATTTCGTACGTGAAAAATGACCCTAACTTTTTGGAAGCGAGACTCGAAACTCCAAGGTCATATCCGAAAAGTGAACCCCCCAGGATCCAAGAACACAAGCAAAGATGAAGTAACCAGTAATCCTATACTCATAACGATAAATCCTTTGGGGGTCTCCTCCTTCTATAAAAACTCCGCTTGCCATTGCTTCAAGATGCTTCCGATTTTCTGTCCTTCATTTCATCAAATTCAGTTAATCTCTACCTTCTAAATGGCATGCAATAGTATTACACTAGTAAAATTTCAGGTAACCA
Organism: Erythroxylum subrotundum; assembly: GCA_027563845.1. Lineage (NCBI taxonomy): Eukaryota > Viridiplantae > Streptophyta > Magnoliopsida > Malpighiales > Erythroxylaceae > Erythroxylum > Erythroxylum subrotundum. Next base: position 3,286,392 of record JAOQMQ010000008.1, read on the forward strand.
GTAATCACTCCTCAAATGACTCGGAAATTAACTTGTATGAGACTCTGGTTCGTGAACAGAGCTTACCGTCACCACGACAAAGAATTCTACAAATCTCACCAGTTGTTTCCAACTTATATGAAGGCTAACCACATCTGGCGATAATAAAAAAAAAGAAACCATCCGAGTTTATCTCGAGTATCACCGAGTCATATGTTAATTAAGAGGATCAAATTAACGAGTAGACTCCAAATATGTCATTGCCACCAATAAAAATGTTGACCTCTATTTAGTACTTGCGCCATAATATATGGTATTTAGCATAAATTTTCAATTTAATTGATATTTTATAATTCTAATTATTATTACAAAATGAGGTAATTAAAATTTTGGATTTAAGATATAATTTATATTTAATATAATTATTATAAAATTATATTAATAAGTTAGATATTCTAACCGTTAATTCCCTTAACCTTATCTACTAAACTTAAAAGACAATAGTAGGATATTTATGTATTCTTGCAGATAACTACTCCTTAATGTTTGTTTATTTCAGTTAAACCAAAACACTATATTTTTTATGTCAAAGCATAATTTATGTTTTTCATATAATTAAAAATAATTTAATGGCCGTTGTTATTTCAATTAAGCCAAACATTTATAAAAATTTATGATTTTCCTTTTCAAATAATTGATTGATTTTCCTTTTTAGGTTGTTTTTACAAAATAGGAAAATTTTAAGAAATACTAAAAGGTAAACTGAATTAAAAAAAAAAAAGTGATCATGTGTATCACTCTAAACCTATCTCTTCCTTTATTGTAGATAATGCACATAGGTTGAGTTGGAGTAGGCGTCCTTCATATATAAATACTACAAGTAACTTGTTAATGTCAAGTTTCTAACAATGGATTCTTCCATAGAGGTCACTCTTGAAGAGATCAAGAACGTTGGGCTTGCATCCTTGACTCTTTCTTTGATGAAACAAACAAAATTCGACGAGCAAACAGTTTCTGCTTTAAAGGAATTGAAAGAAAGACGTGAAGTCTTTGAAAAGCACAACTTAGATGGCGCACAAGTGTTACTTCATCGAGAAGGTAATATTGCTCTCAACATGGAGCTTCAACAAAACGGAAACCCAAATCCTACAACGCTGCTCCAAAGCCAACAAGAGCAAGTACCTCGAATGAGGCAGATAACGGAACTGTACATACCACCTGAAATCCCTCCAATCCCGTCTCTACGTGATGTGTTTCTCACATGCAGACGCAGCAGACCCTTTGAAAGACGGCTTACAGAGAGCGACGTGAGGAATGATCTATGCAGGCTTTCGATAGCCAAGAAACACGCCCAGATGTTTGTTTTGCCAATGCTGAATCCTGACGAAAATCTCCAGAACGGAGTTGAAGTGACTATTTATGACATCAATGGTAGCAGTTTTAATATGATCCTCAGGATTTGGGCTTCTAAATTTTATGTCTTGACCGGAGGTTGGAATTCGTTTAAGAAGGTGCACGGGTTGCAAGAGCTTCGAGATTTCGTTACCTTGTGGACATTTCGACATTCCTCTACAGGTAAACTTTGCTTCGCGATCATGCATCGAAGTTTACCTTTGTCTCAAACACCAACCAGGACTCGCCGAAGCAAAAGGTTGAAGGAGCATTGATGACACTAGTTATATCGTGTAGCATAGCTGATTCCTTTTCCTGATTAGAAGTTACTCAGACCATAATCCTGAAAACGAATGTCTAGTTTTGTTCTGTTTACTTCTATTTTTGGTCACTCGCTAGTAATATATTAATTTGATTTTCTTTCACCGATACAATAGATTTGTTTTATCTTATTTTTAGACTTTACGCTATAGTAATTAACTGTACTAAAACATTAATTTGTAAGGTAATTTTGCAACAGATTGTCTGGTTAAATTTAGTCATATTATTTTTTAAAATTTTTAAGTTTGAGATGATATTTTAGAAGCCGTCTTCTTGATTGTATAGGTTGATTGTATAGGTTAATGCATGTAGTATTTCTTTTACGTAGTTTTAGTCTCTTTCGGTTGTAACAAAAAAAAAAAGAAATTTATTAATTAATTAACAAGGTTTTAATTCCCTCCTTAAATAAGAGCCTAATTAAAGTGTACCTTTGCTTTCCAAATATGATAAAATTGTAATTCACATCCATTAACTCGAGCAGTGGCTTCAAACGGGTTAAACTCAATGATATGAATTCCGTTTCGTACCGGCCGGTACGTACCGTACCGGTTGAAATCTGGAACCGGTACGGGTTCAACTGTACCGTGACCAAATTTCGGTCGGTACCGGCTGATTCCGGTCGGTACCGGCTGATTCCGGTCGGTACCGGCCGGTACCACTAGTACCGGCGAAACTGGGGACCATTCCGCAAAA
>JAOQMQ010000008.1:3288876-3298997 GCA_027563845.1 Erythroxylum subrotundum
TAATATTTTTGAAAGCATGGTTGATGTAAACAGTAAACTAGTAAAGTATACAGTACAACTGTATAATATATAAATATTGACTATTTTGCAAATTTGAAAAAGTTTAGGGACTATTTTATAAATTTAAAAAATATCCCGAAACGGTACCCGGTACCGACCGATACCGATACAGTTCCGTTTCAGAGCCCAATCCGGTACCGAGGCCGGTACGGTATTCATAACATTGGTTAAACTAACCGACAAAGGCAAAAGTTATTTTCCACCTCAAGGAGGTCTTCTACCTCGTATTTTGCATAAATTCTAATATCCAAACACATGAAAAATGAGATTGTGATATTTTAAAAAATATAAATTTGGACAATAATTAATATTCTTATGTTTCTACTTCAAAATTAAATTAAATTAACTCTGGTTGTTATAATTATATAAAATATATTTTTTATTTAATTTCTTATTTTATAATAATTTAGATTTTAAATTTGAACATGCTGAAGATAACTCTAAGTAATAAATAACTTATAAAAGTGTTAATTGAACAAATTTTGTATTAATAAAAAGGAATAACTTTTTCCCTAAAAAAAAAAAAAGGAATAACTTTTATATAATGGCACCTTGAATGTGTCCAAACAACAATACAACAATATAGAGAAATTAAAGAATTAACAAAATTATGTTGAACGACTAAAGAGGTACACGATGAACACATGTTGCAGAAAGAAGTCTTTTTTTAACAAATCTCCGGGCTCCAACTAGTTTTGAAGTTTCTTTGTTCACAGGCCTCTCTGTGTGCGTAAGGAAAATCCTTCAAAATCTTGGTTTAATCCACTGTGTATCTTTTGTTCAGGTACTTGTTCTTATCACTTCTCTTCTCGGTTGGTTTTATCTACTTCTGTTTTCCACTCTTTTTAATAATCATTTGGATTCCGTTGTGTAACCCTTTTTGTTTCCTCTTTCTGTATGAATTTGTGGGAATTGAGTAAACTTTTGATCTTTCTGTGTCTGGCTTTTGGGGTATTTATCTTGTTCTTGATTTATGAGCCTATTTAAGGTCCTGTCTATCAATCAGCGTGTATAGAGTTTGATGGGTATTTTTAATTTCCTTGATTTCCGAGGTTGCATGCTTCGTCAGATCATGTTTAGATCTGGGAATTCATATTTGCTCGGTGAGAAAAAGGTTTCTAGGAAAGGAATATGAAGGACAGGGAAATTTGGGTTTTTTTCGTTTCTCGACATATTTCTTGCTCTTTATCGTCAAGTTCGCGCTTTTCACTCAAGAAAAACCATACATCCATGCTAAGAACAATTCGATTATGGTACTTCATTCTGTTGTCCTTCCGGAGTTTGGTCTTGTACTGTTCTTCTGCAATCAAAGTTTTGGTCTTTTCAGTTGGATCGTAGATCTTGGCAAGTTTGCTTTTATTTGGAAATTAGTTCCGTAGAAGTAGTAGTAGCCTTTGTACTCTAAAATATATAGAGAACCCCTGTATTTTGCTTAAGCCCCCTTTTGTCCCTTCTGTTTCATTTCTTAGATTTATTAGCATGAAATGTTGTGAAATACTAGTTTGTTTGTCTCTAGATACAAATTTGAGTAAGAAACCTTTGGTAACAGCGATAAAGTTCTTTTGTTTGACAACTGTACCATATTTTCCTGCAATGAAGTTTGTTACATCAAGTGGCCTTGAGCTGCTGATAGCTAGATGCCAGTAGATCGATTTGATCAGCATTAGCACTTCCTTTTTAAAAGCCTACACTTGGTTTAGTAGCATTAGTTCTTGTACTTCAACATGTTACTCTTCAAAATATGATTGATTTTGGGAAATGAGTTTTTATTTATGAGGTAACGCTTTTGTAGGAATGTAAACTGGAGATGCTTACCTGCCAAATTGGAGACAATTAGAAAAGCTAATTCCTAAACCAGATTGGCATCTTTCCTCCCTGAACATGGAGGATGAGAGTGGGCTTGAGCTCAGCTTGGGTCTAGGTTGTGGCATATCAGCTGGGAAATCCAAAGGGAGAAGTGGAAGCTCTTCCGACAATAGGACTGATGATGGTGATAGAGGTAACAAACTGGAAGATGACTTTAAAAAGTTCCTTTATTCCAGTACCCAAAAGCAGGATTCGGGTACTGGATCACAAAGTTCAGCGAAATCCCAGGAAAAATTTTTAGTTGATCTTTCCAAGTCCAATGCAAATGCAGATGCCTCTGCAAATATTAGCAACATGATGCTGTGGGTTTCATCTGGTAATAGGTCTACTGAAACTGAAGAAGAAAAGAGGCCAGAAGTGGGTAGAAAACGCAAAATGATATCTGATGAGATAAATAACGAGAAGAAACATGAGAGAGATGCTCAGTATCCTGATCTACCCGACAAGAAAATATCACATATATCAGTAACAACAGATGATGGCTCAACTGCAGAAAATGAAGATGTGGCTGACTCGGAGGTTGAGGGCTCAACATCAAGGTTGTTCTCTAATAACGATGATGGCTCCAAACAATTTGTTGGAGTTAGTGGTCCTTCAGAGATTCAAAAGGAAGTTCGTGGTTTTTCAAATTCAAATGTTGCGGAGTTAGAACGACAAAAGAGACATAATAGTTCATCATCAAATGAATTTAAACAGGGGAACTTCAATTTTGGAGTTCCTTTTCCAGTTCAGCCAATAAACATAGCGAATATGCCTTACTCCTTTGCAACAAAGGAGTCCAACTCTCTTGATGTGTCCAGCAATTCGGGAAATCAACTATCAGGCATGATGCAGGTGATGCCTTCTTTAAATGCTGAGCAACAAAAAGGAACCCAGTCCATCAATCCACCGAATTTGCCTATGACGTTTGGCTATTCACCTGTCCAGCTTCCAACTTTGGATAAGGAGAATCCCTGGGGCTTTGTTCCTCATGTTCAACAGATCCATCCTTCCTCTCTTGGAAGAGGTCAACCAAACTCAGAGAAGCATAATGATGGATTGAAGGTTCCTCAAGGTATACGCGTCACTGCTTTAATCTGTTTTAACTTATCTAAGAATAATAAAAAATTTCAAGGAAAGTGTTCCTTTATTTTCATCACCACCCTGCACAGTCTTATATGATCCAACTGATGATGCATGTTTTGCGTAATGCTTGCCTGGATTAGAGTCTATAAAGCTAGTAGAATTAAAATATCTAAGAAACATGAAGAATTATGATATGCATTGTGTGCTAGTGGAGAACATCTAAGATTTTCTCAATTGACATTATCAACCTTTTACATGATACCATGCTTTAGTGTGCTTGTTTTGTTGGATTACACCCTTCAATGTTGTCATATGACATCCAGTGACCATCGATCATTGATATTGATATATTAAGAGTTATAGTTTAATTTCCTTTGGAAGGACTTCACATATGCTTTACTTTTCTTTAACATCATTGCTTAATGTAGCAGCTGCCCAGTTAATGGCTCGAAATTTATCTGATGCTACGCATTATAATGGGAGAAAACTAGAGCATGCCATAAGTGATGGAAAACAACACATTACAGAAGAAGGTACCTCCTTGCAAGCTGAGAATGATGTAAAAGGAAGTAACATGGACCATAGGGCAAACGATGCTCCTGAATGTTCAGCAGCCGAAGGTCTCTTGCTTGATTTCTCTGCAATAAAGCCAGGTATGGCTGCTGCTGTGAAATTCGGGGGTTGTGGTTCATTTCCTAATTTGCCGTGGGTATCAACCACTGGCCCGAATGGAAGGACTATATCTGGTGTCACTTACAGATATAGTGCAGATCAAATAAAAATTGTTTGTGCTTGTCATGGTTCTCACATGGCCCCTGATGAGTTTGTTCGTCATGCAAGTGAGGAGAATGTGGAGTCAGAAAGTGAGACCAATATAGCAACGGTTCCTAGTACCAATCCTACTACCTCTGCTCGAAGTTGAGGTCCACCATCGTCCCTCTTTCGAACTACGCCTATGTTGTCCTTGTTCAAAGAAAGTTAAGTTGTGAAAGTACATTGAGCTAGGATCCTTCTTTGATCTTACTCCTCTGTTTGCTAACGTTAGCTTCACGCATTGTTGCAATCACACGTTGCAGTTGTATGTCATAATATTTCAGCTGCATTTTTTGTGCCCATGGCAATATTTGAGAATCGCAATTTGATTTCCCTCCTCCTTGCAAGCCTCTTACGTTAAAACTGAAAAGTCTAGCCTATAGCTAAGTGGCGGCGGAAGGCAGTCTTTTTGTATTTGATTAGACGAGTAATCAGCGGGTGAATGGAAGTTCAGAAGATGATATCAGCTCTAAAGGAACTATGATTTATCTCCCTAAAATCTTGATCTGGTAATCAGTCTTACGAAGTATGTTTTGAGATTGTAACAATTTCATGATTTTCTTGCTTGAGAATTGGTAAAATCATCGTGTCAGAGGTGTAGCCTCTGGAGTCTAACCATCTGTTAGCAAACTGCTTCATGATTTGATGAACTCTCTCTTAAAGAAAAATTAACTCGTCTCAACTTGTAAGCGGAGATGGCTAAACACAAGTGTAAAAACCAAAGACAATAGTGTGTCGTATGGGCAAAGGACTTTAGTGCACGCCATTGCCAAGCTTTTTTGTCATTGAATTTGAAGAAAACTTGCAGTTAGTATCATGGTACATGTGCCATGATCAGTAAACACCGCCGGATTTCGTGTCGGATTCCTTACAGCTTGGAATTACAACATCCAATCCATCCATTGCAGGAACTCTCTTCCCTCCCTCTCTGTTAACACTTTCCGGTCAACATCTTTGACAAGTTGTGAATGGTATTTGCGTACGGTCTGTTACTTGGTTATGTTGACGTTTCAATTTTGGGCATGAAAGAAGTAGATAATCGGGTACTTAAAACTTGCCAGCGCAGAATGGATACAGCTGGCCAACTAAACAATGTCTTTCCTCTTTCAGGTAAAACGTCACTTTTGAGTTTGTCACTAATTGAAGGTATCATTAATGGTAAGCACATAAATTTTGTTATTATAAAAAAGTAATAATTATAAATTTGTTTATTAAATTTTTTTTACTTTAAATTTATTATTAATTATACCAATAAACATTTTTATATCAATTTATGTCCTAAACTTAGTAAACTACCAATAATTACCAAAACCATTGACAAATTGGTTAGTTTGAACGTGACCAAGTTCAGAACTTTAATTGATTAATCGAAGTTTACTTTCTCTAAATCATGCGGAGTTTTCTTAAAGTGTGGATGGAGAAGATTGTGGGAAGAAGATGATTAAAGTTATTGTATAGCCAAATTGATGTAACAAATCCTAACAGAATAAAAAGTAACAAACCATATTAAATTTCTCCAACCCTTTAGCTAAGCTATGTATATTCATTCAGCATGTAAGCTGGCCTCTGCAGTGACATCAGCTAAGCAATACCCACTTGCGAGAAGATAAAAGACTTATTTAATGACGTTGACCTTACTTATTTTGCAGCAATAATCAAATCTTTCCTTCAACCATGGATTCTTATGAAGGACAAGACGAAGGAATATGTTTTCAACTTTGATTGGAAGTTCATGCCAAATTAGACATAATTGTTACGTTACCAGAGTTTGTATTTTAGTGAAGAAAACTATTATCTTACGTCGGGATGAGGGGAGGGCTTGTTCATGTTAGGCCAATTTGTACGCTCATTATATGATCCCCTCCTCCACCTTGTCATCACTACCGAATATCAAAAGTCGTATACTTAGGAGCAGAATATAAAAATGGTTTGTCAAATATGGACACGAAGTACCAGCCTGAGAAGAAACCAAGAAACTTTGAACCATGTATATGCCATTTTGGGGAGTGACATCTTAATATATCAACCTCTCCAAGCTCTTCCTAACCCATTTGTCAAATCTTCGCTAACCATACATACAAAGATACGGAATGCTTGTTGGAGCTGATTGAAATTCTGGGAAAAAGGTTTTGGGTTTGTTGTTGTCTTTTCCCATGAATCATTCGAGTCTGTTCATTGCAAGTCTCCTTTTGGTGATAATTCGAGGTGAAGCACAGACCAGCGTTCCTCAGGCTGACGGATCACAAGATCTTGCGTCAAATTTCCAACCAAGTCTTGCCGTTGTCATAGGAATTCTCTGCATCATGTTTTCTGCAACTTTTATGCTCATACTCTATGCGAAATTCTGCTACAGAGGGACTACCTTTCACGCTGCTTTACAAAACGGTCCTGGTCTGCTTCAGTCAGGAGCTTCACGATTCTCTGGAATAGATAAAACCGTGATCGAATCTCTCCCTTTCTTCAAGTTCTCTTCACTTGGAGGGTCTAGGCAAGGGCTGGAGTGCGCAGTCTGCTTGTCAAAATTCGAAGATATCGAGGTACTCAGGTTGTTGCCCAAATGCAGACATGCCTTCCACATAGACTGTATCGATCAGTGGCTAGATAAACATTCAAGCTGCCCTCTTTGCAGGTGCAAGGTCAGTGCAGAGGACCTCGCAACCTTGGCATATTCACATAGTATGCGATCTCTGATGAATCTATCAGAGGGACGTCAGGATTCAAACATAGAGCTATTCGTGCAGAGAGAGGAAATTCGTCAAGGGTCGTGGAGACTTAGCATTGGGAACAGCTTTCGAAAACCTGAGAAATGTAACAAGGAAGAACAGTCGTTGATTCAAGAAGAAACTGAGATATGCACCCAATATGACAAGAAACTCCTACACAAGTTCCACCACGAGATCATTGTCTCTGATGTCGTTCTCAAAAATAGATGGAGTAATGTTAGTTCTTCTGACTTGATTTACTTGAATTCCGAAATGCTTAACCACTCGTCAAGCGATCGATTCTCAGCTCTTGATTCCAAGAACGGTCAGTTAAAAGCCTTGAGGACCTTGGAAGACGGGCAAATTGTGAAGATTAAGGAGGAAATGGAAATCAAGAGATTGTTTGAAAGCAAGATTAGTACAATTAACAAAAGTCTTCCGAGTTCAGTTCCGCTTCTACCTTCTACATCTGATTCAAAAGAAACAAAACCGGTTCATGATACCTCAAGGGGTATATCTCCATCTGAAAGAAGATCAATATCTGAAATTACTGCTTTCTCGAGGTTTAGAAATGTCAGGACTATGATTAGAGAACCTTCCTTAGATGGAGGAAGTAACGTAAAGGAGGAAAGGTTGAGACAGCTTTGGTTGCGTATTGCTAGAAGGACAGTTCAGTGGTTTGCTAATAGAGAAAGAGGGTCTGAACAAACAGAGAGCCCAAAACATACATTACCTGTATAAAATAATTCCTCTGTTTTTCTCTGTTCCGTTAGAACTTTCTTCTTTGTTTATATATGTATCCCATATAATGTTTACAATTTCTTCAGGGTTTTGAAGTTTGTTTTTATGTAGACTTTAGTATTATTGGGTACCGTTTTTAGAAAAGATGTTCATGAAAATTCATAGCAACATTTACACATATCTGTTTAATTTGCCAGATACTCACTGTTTCCCTATCAGCAATTTATCTACATTATTCATAGATTCTGGAAAAACTAAAAAGAGAAAACTATCCATGTATCTATAAACTCCATGATTGATCCGCATAATGTTAAGCAATTGGGCAAAATACAAGCATAGTTATGACAAATCAAGGTAACAGTCCGGACCACAACTGCAATATTACAGCCTCAATTGTGGTTGTAGACTGTAATTCAAAACCTTGATTAAGGCCATATCAGGATTATATCCAGATCAGAAGAGCCACTTGCTCTGGATCCAGGAACTCGAGGCCTTCCTGTTTTGTGAATCAAACATGGAAGACAAAGAGATACACTCGTTTGCAGTACCCCAAAAAGATCTTTTTAGATAAAGAAAGATTACTGATAATAGATCAGAACAAAACTGTCTCTAACTAATCAACACAATATAGTTAGACTCAACTGTCAGTCACTTCCATGGAAGTAGGTCCCCACAGAACGTGATCCCATATGAAACTTGGAAGCCACCAGATGACAAGGCCCAACCGATCCATAAAATAATTGCGACACTTCTTCAAAACCATTGAATTTAGATATGCTGGCACTAAATAATCATTTATCTTATGCCAGAACATCCATCGGATTCTCGCAGTCTCTGGCCTCATAATCTGCAGAAAACATTGTCTTGGTTTCTTAATTCTTAAATTACCTCATCTTTTACTAGCAATTCACCTACCTTATGTTTGATTATATTAGGTGAAATACGCACGCGAATTGCCTTCCTTAGAATTGATTTACTGAAGCCATCTAATCATAGTTTGACTTAGGCGGTTGCTTATGTATTTGTAGATCTTTTAGTAGGACAAACGTAGATGATTTGGTGTTTCCAAGGGAAAAGAAAATTATCAATTTGGGGTCATAGAGTTTAATAATAGCGTTAGATTTATATGACCTGATTAGTTCATAAGCATTTTACACAATTTGTGTTTCAGATTAAAAAGGAACAAAGACCAGACTTGTAATCGACATCCACCTGCAACACTGGAAGGACTAGACTTTAGCGAAGCAAACTTGCAAGGAATCCCAACAAAAGGCCAAAGACTCGAGATTCTAGTGTGAGCCTTGCAAATTGTGCTGATGTCGCCTCCATTAATTTTATATATTAGATGTGGTCCTTGCCAGAGAAAAAACGAGAATAGCTTATCCCATCAACTAAACATGTCAGTACGTGTTCTACGCTTGTGGTCCTAACAAAACATGTCTACGGATGGATGGCCTTCCTTTGGACAGCATGCTTTTTCAGACAGCTCATCCATGGGAAGACAAGGGGTGCAATCGAATAGTCCATTGAATTTTCAGTTAGTCTTCAAAATTTGAACCTAATCAAAAGACTAATTAATTTGAATGTGACCGATTAACTTTAGACTGAACCGAAATATATTAAACCTGAATATATATAAGTCGACATCTAACGGATAACTTTAGCACTTTCTTCAAAATTTTCACTTGACAATCTCTACTTTTTGAGTTTCATACGGGCCAGGGCCCAAATTTAGTAATTGTACCACAAGCAAGCAAGCCTGGCTTAATAAGGGGCCTTAGGCTCATGTCTTTGTAACTAGGCCTGTGGGGAGAATTTATGTAGGAACAAACTTGAGGAATCAAACGCTGAACAAGTTTTACCTGATATTTGATATTTTAGTTAGTAAAGTTAAAGAGATAAAATAACATTTTTAATAAAAGAGGGTGAAAATAAGAATGATAAAGCGTGTAAAAAAGATGGAAGAGTTAAGGCATCTCTCGTAATTATGAACTACAATTCCTCCGTTCAATTTTATAGTGTTGAATGTTTAAAATGATATCGTTTTTGTTTACAATTTCGTTTTAGATATTAGACAGGATTCTTATAGGCTTGTCGTTGTAGTGGAACACATGAGCTTTCAAATAACCTAAATTGGAAGCTAGTAGTTATCATTGAAAATTTGTCCTTCGACCCTATTAAAACCAGTAAAGCAATAGGTCGAGAAGTTGAACTTCATACTTGGGAAGTAGAAATAGTTTTTTGAAGTTTAAAACTATATTTTTGCAAGAACTTGAAAGTTATAAAAATAAACATCGGCTTAAGTGGTAAAAAATAAAACAATTTGTCTAAAATAAAATCCTTATATATGTTAACCTTTAATGATATGGTAATTTTACGTCACAGTAATCTCTATAACACGTCTTTCATCTGATCATGTTGCTTTACAATAGACATAGCTATATTCTTCATATATGCTTTCTTCAAATCCGCTCTAAAAGAACGTGACATAAATCTGCCTTATTATTGTAATTATTATTATTCTATAAATATCAGATGAAAAAGTACTCTAAATATAGATGAAATATTACTTCTATCAAAAAATTGGTAATAATTTACGTCAAAATGTAATACTTTTTCTAGTTAAAGTTACGTGTCGATGCACCTTGGGATTGGACATTTTGGAACCAAGGACTTTGTGTATATACGCAGTTAATTAGACAGAATTGGCAGGATCAGCAGAAAACCAAATCTTTGAAGTTTTGGTTGCAAAAGAAGCCAATTAAGTCATGTCTGCACATAAAAGAGGGAGTCAGAGTGAAAGAACAGAAGAATGAAAGTGATTTGAGAATGTAATTGTGTTGTATTGCATGATCATGAGTGACTTTACATTGA
>JAOQMQ010000008.1:3352785-3366135 GCA_027563845.1 Erythroxylum subrotundum
CGTTATCTGTTTTGCAGGTTTCTCACGATCAGAACCGCACAGATTATGGACCAGAACAACGACGTTCAACCCCAGCAAAATCCGGCTGAACCAAGACTAAAATAGAAAAAATACATTAAACTGAAGAACAAAAAATATGCCTGTCTATTTTGTGCTTTAAAGAAAATTATATTTTTAAAATAATTGTAATAAATAAGAAAATTTATTTATATTGTAAACTTGGTTATAGTTTCTCTTTTAGACTTTTAAGTCCAATGCATGCATCGACCAAGTCAAAGCACATGTACCCACTATTCAATCTCTTTCAATAAGTACAAGAGTCAATTTCGGTTTGAAGATTAAATATGTTTTTGTTTCGCCAATCTCTTTGAATAAGTAAAAGAGTCAATTTGGGTCTGAAGATTAAATATGTTTTTGTTTCGCCAAAACGATATTTCTACGCAGTTCACACTTGGCATCAATGAAATGCCAATAACATACGTTTTGTTTGTGAGGAATGCTCAACATAATAAAACAACTCATTGATGATTTGGATCCATACAGAAACTTGAGCAAGCAACTTGAACATTTAAAAGGGACACGCCGCCATCTATGAAAAAGTTTTAAGTTAGTGAACTTTCTTATGATCAATGTACCTAGAATCTTTCGTCAATATACATAACTTCTTTTGTTGTGTAAAAATTTTCATTTTTTTTATAATTTTTAAATTAAAAATACATTATCTTAAATTTCAATTAAAAATAAAGACGTTATTATACATATACCAATAAATTATATTCATATAATAACTCAATTTACAATTAAATATGTTTTAAATTAATTAAATTTGGCTTAAATTAATAATTATAATAAAATATTAATTTTGTTTATATTTAATTAGCTACTCTATGTGTGATATTTATGTCATATGTGTTTTTCCGATAATTTTTAACCAAAATTTAAGAGAATAATTTTTTTAAATATTAAAAATGGGAAAATTAAAAAAAATTAATTTTAATTTTTTAAATTATTTAAAAAGTTTTATATCTTTAGTCGTATCTTCAAGTGGATTGCTTATCCAATTATCATGTACCATTGGTATGACAAAAATAAGAGAGCCAGGTTCCAGAAGACCATGAAAACCTAACTTTTAGCAGACAGGTGGAAAAACATAGTAACCTCGAAAGTCAAGAAACTAAACTAGGTACGACACTATATTGAGATAAAAATAAGGTTAAAATAAGCCAATAGTAACAAAAGATTTGAACCCATATGCATCATTCCATTCATTTACGGTAGTCCAAACAAGGAATCAAGTCTTTTTTCTTTCCAAATTTTATATTCTATTAACATTTTCATGTATGTGTCCAAGGAGTCTCTTTTCTTTGAACTTTCAAGGAAGGATGCAAATTTTTTGAATGCCAAAACAGTTTCCAGGATGGGACATGAATGATTGAAACGAAGTGGGACAGAATCGGGACATAATAAAAGGGACAAAAGATTTAAGAGGTTTCAAGGTGTGGTCTTAAACAGTTACCTGTAACTGATCTGTTGTTTATCGGCATGTTTACTGAAAAAGCAACAAATGTGCTGACTGGCTTACCACTCAGGTGGTACAATTTGATATCGGTGTAACCTACTTCACTATTGCATCTTTAGAGTGCGAACGTAACCTTTTTGAAGATATGTCAAGGACCAATTTTTCCAGATCTATTTTGTAACCTGCTCCGACAGTTTTCTTTTGATTAAAAAAAAAAATAAAAGCATGCTTGACATGTCATGTTCATGTTCAGATGTCTTGTCAAATTTAATGTTTGATTTTACAGGATTCGATGTATGATAGCATAGAATCAATTTTAGATTATCAAGGGATGTATCTTTTAACAGATTTTTTATTTTGTTTTATTTATATATTTATATCAGATTTATATAAAATTAAATCATACACGGTTGAAACACTCTAATGAAAATAAAGGTTCTCGTTCCTGTCGTACTAACCCAACATGAGATTTGACCGGCACCTCTCGTATAGGATGATGTCACATGATGATTTAAGGAATTCAAGTTGACTTTATATGTACTTGTTACGAATCTTCTTAGGCTCAAATTTTCCTTCATATATTTAATAAATTAATTGAAGTTGTCAATTCCCTCTTAGTACAACCTTCCTTAGATGAATTTCTCCTCATTTTCATTTTAAAATACTTTTAGCCTTCAATGGGAAGGATGAGTGTGTAACTAATTGGAGGGTACTTAATCATGAAGCGGGCATACTAATATTAAATTTACTGCTGACTCTAAAAATTTAAGAGAGTTTTTTTCTCAACTTTCACTCAATATTATTGCTATTGAATAATGTTTTTTAATCAAATTCTACCAAAAGTTATTTCAGTTAGGCTTAATTTGTGTTACAATAATAAATTGCTTTTACATATAATAGACTGAAATAACTTTTGGTAGATTTAACAGGCACCTCACGTATAGGAGACATGGATTGATCTTGGAACTAGATATCGTCACATCGTTGAGCCATTGCATATCGGAAATTACTATCGACATTTGAAGAATGAAGATACAGGAGCCTACGTGAAGAGAGGCAGACCAAAAAGGTATCAATGTACACAAAGGCGGAGGGATTATGCCAAGAGGATGACAAGTCAATCACCGAAATCTTGTTTCGTGGACGTATTTTCGTATAGTAGATGATAGTTATATTTGGGTATTTGATTTGTTTGGTTTGTTTGTTTATTTTGTGATTGGAAAACAATTTTAAGATAGAAATGTTAGTGATAGAAAGAACAAGACGTAATTTTGATTATAAAATTAGGATAAATTTCTGATGCATATAAGATATTTGATGAAATGTCTGCTCTTTGAAAAAATGTATTTGTGTGACTATTTGAGTTCTATCTGTTTTGTTGAATTAGAGAATGAATAATGTACCTGTGTGACCATTTGAAGGCTATGCATAGTCTATAAAAAGTTTGACTCATTTTAACCGAAAGTTAAAAGACTAGTATCAAAGAAGAAACCAAGACGTAGGTTAGTTAGTTTGACAACTTGAGCGATACTTTGCCATTATGTTTAGAGTTGTGAATTTTGATTAGGGATGGCAATGGGTAGAGTTCAATTTGGGTATTACTCTACCCATATCCATATCCATTTTTTATGACTAAATCTATTATCCATTTAAAATCTATCAGTTTTTATGACTTACTACCTATATCTAAATCTATTGAATTGTTCGAGTTTTTGGATATCCATCGACTTATATAGCACATAAAAATATAACTTTTAAATAGAAAATATAAAGATCATATTTTTGTGAGTGCTCCAAATTAAAATTACTTTAATAATAATAAGTCAAGATTTTGATTTGTATATCTTAAAAAATCATAAAATTGGAATAATAAAAATCATAATGTTTAGTGCAAAATCAACATATATTTTTCACAATCAAGAACTGGAACAAAGACAGAAATATCCGAAACTTCAAATTGTCTTTGCGTGAACTTCACAACATTCAAAACTCCATCTCCATATCATTTGCATTATTATCATCCTATAAGAAAATAAAATATGATGAAAAAGGTGAGGACTGAGGAGTAAAGTAGGGATTTTTAAGCTGTTTCTTCTCAGAAAATATTAATATTTTATTATATTTAACCATAAATATTCAAGAAAAAACAGAAAAATAGAGTTAATAAAAAAGGCTAAGGTATAGGTATCCATCGGTTCGGGTTATTACTAGATCCATATCTATATCCATTTAAAATCTATTTTTTAGCTCCCATGTCCATTTTTCAGGTCGAATGGTGCAGATATTAATCTGGTTAAAAACCCACTGTCATCTCTAATTGTGATGTGAAATTAAAATTTGGGTATTCACTAGTAATTAACAAGTTATTATTGGAATAATTGAGACACAACACTACTAGTTGGATAATGTGATTTTCCTAGCTGCTTTACTTATGGTAAGATGAAGCTATGAAAATTCGTAGCATTATAAGGCGAATTTGGTTTTACAATTTAGAGCAACAGAAAGAAGTATAGAAAATTAGATCTCCATTAACTTGTCATATGTTACACACATTACATGCTAGCCAGGCAACTATTGCCATCTAAAAGCTTCTTTTATGAAAATTAAAATGTATTTTTAAAATCAACCAAACCCAATAATGTTAAACTAACAAAAGATTAGATGTAATACCTATTGGGAAGAGCTTGAGCATGCAATTAAGGAAATGTTCTTTTCATACTTATAAAGAAATATACAAATAATGTTTTTCACAAATGAATCCCTAAAAAGGGAAACGTAGATTGCAATCACAATGAACCAACTTTTAAATCTTTCATTAATTGTATTAATGAAATATGCATGTTCTTATAAAGTTAGAACATTAGTTTAGTAACTTGATGAAATATGTGTCCAGTTGATGTTGCTAGAACAACCACCTGAATAGGCTTTTTTAAGCTAACAACACAAAACTATAAGCTTAATAAGTGAAAAATAATGACATAAAATATATATTGCAGTAAACTATGCTAAAAGTTGTGTACTATTTTTTTTATCGAAAATAAAAATTTAAATCTTGATTACATAAGTTACATATGTGAGTGTCATTTCCTTTCACAATTATTTAAAGTAGAGCATAGAGAAACTGTTATCTATAAAAAAGAATATTCTTTATTCAAGTATGATTGTACCTTGAATTGTAAGTATCTTAAATTATGTGATACCTATAAAAAGAAGTCTGATTCATTCTAATTAAACTTATGAAATGAGATATATTATCATAAGTGATAAGATTACTTAGAACATACCTTACATTCAACATGGTTAAATATTTCACCTAGAAGAGCTATTATCAGGGATCTTTTTCCAAAACTAGAAGGTCCTTTAAACAAGATATGGGGGATACTCTTTTGTAGCACCTATGATTGCACCAATAAAAAACAATGTGAAAAACTAATACCATTAAAATATGTTTGAAAAGATGAAATTTCATATCAACTGAATGTTATTAATTTGCATGCTTCAAAGGCTTTATAAGCATATATAAAGGGTGAGTCAATCAAGTAAGAGAATGATAACAATCTCATTTCTCATTCTCTGTCATTTACAAATTGTTTAAGGAATTGAGTTTCTCTTTTGTAACAAGTGAATCCAGCTATCAAGGTTGGTACTTATCAAACCAAAATGATACGAGACTTTCAATAATAATTGCTTTCCCGATGAATAAAGTTTCATCAATATGTTACTTTCTTTTAGGAGATTTTGAGGCCTTCTGAGTCCCTCTTTTTATAATAGAAAAGCAAGTTTTTAATTGAAGAAAATATGCAAGTAAAATGTATTACAGACTATTATATAAATTCTTACAAGGTTATCATATGTTGTAAAGATGATTATTGGACTATTGCCAATCCTAAATTGAATATAATGACATCGTATATTGTGAGCTTTGTATTATAATTAATTTGACTTAACTGAGAAATCTATTCCATTATAAGTACCTTTCTTATCAATTATGTAATTTATGTTGGATTGATTTATCTTCTTTTTTCTTCATAAGATAATAGTAATTAGAAAGCCTATTATAAGGATGTTTGGTGGTGGAAACTTCACTTAGAGAGGGATTTTAAAGTATGAAGATCAGGAATTTAAAAATATTGACAATATGCACTTGGTTTATGGTAGTTTGAGAAAGGTGCGTGAAATAGGTGCTAAATTAGGCTATAAAAATATTATTAGTGCATGGTATTTGATTCTTAGGAAGGAGTTAGTTGATGGTTTGAAGATGTTAGAGTCCAATTGGAGTGCGCTAGTTTTTATTAAATTATTAAATTTATATGGTATAGTTGATGTATATTTAAGATCTATTGATGGATTAGTATCATTTGTACTTATGATAAAATGACATGGCAAATAGCATGAAAAAGAGGCTAATGATGTTAATGATGCAAATGTAGATGTAGAACTTGAATCAAATGAAAATACTGGAATGGATGTTAATGACACTAAATAGGATGTTGAAGGAAAAGCGAAGAAACATAATTTAAATGATTATAACTTAGACTTTGACATTTGTGTTGATGTAGGTCATGAGACCATAAACGTTGATGTAAAAGATCACGAGAGTTTCTTGGTTAGTTATGGATATCCTAATGCTTACAAAATATATGCAACTTTGTGATGACGTAGTCAAACCAAGAGATATATTCATCATTTTATTTTCGTAAAATGGTATACAATTATGTTAATTAAATCAAACAAATCTAGATTCTACAATCAAGCTTCAACTTAAAAGGAAAAACAAGAAGATAAATTGGTGTTAAAAAGGATGGATGTATGTTTTGATGCTATGAAAAAGAGGTTAAAAAAAATGTTAGGACCTAAAATTATTATAAGTGGTTGTTTCTTAAAGACTAAGTACCCTAATCATTGACTTAAAGCTTAAGGATGAGATCGGAATCACAGTGATATCAAATATGCAAAAAGTACTATATTTCATATTCCATACCAACCAAATACCTTTGGGATATATGGATCAATGATACCATAATGATATATTTATAAGAGTTTATGACGATTTTGCAATTGATTAGAGAATAAAAATTCTGACCACTTAATGCTTATAAATTATCATTGGCTTTTGCCACAGAAAGCACAAATAAGTATTCGTAACTAAACAACTTCAGTTTGTCAAGATGGTCACAAACCATAGGTTCATAAATGTTCAATGTTGGTCTGCTTTGTTTGTGTGTTAATATCATCAAGATTTATGTTTTTCATATTGCAACTTATATCATGGAATAAAAGTTGGGGTCTTGTATAGGATAGATTTGTAATTTTACTGGCTAAGATCTGATTGATTATTGCTTGGCTGTAAGAATTCATTTGTTGGCAGTGTTTCTATTTTCACCATTGGGGGAAGAGAAGCTTTAGCAGGTATGCAAATGACATTCATTTCCTTTTATTTTTGACAATGTCAACAATGATTTTCCACACATTTTAATCGAATTTGTATCTGTTTCTATATTTTGCAGTGTAGTCATTTTGTATCTTTTTACTTTATTGAAAATAAAACTTTTATCATCCTTTTTATGTTTTAAAAGGCAAATGACTGGATTTTCTTACATGACTTGGTGGCAATCAAATGCTATAACTAAGACTTCTGAACATGAATTTATATCAATTTACGTACTGCTTTGAAATTCATTATCTTCTTTGTTTTGTTTTGGTCATCTTATTTGGCCTTCAGCTCATTCTAGCTCCGTTATCATCTTCCTTCACTTACTTTAGGAAGATCCTTCTGTGTGTCAGTTGACGTAAGTGTTTTTGTTATTTACTAGGTTTTTGTGTACTTGGTTTAATTTGGGTATTTGTTTATGGTTTGAACTTCCCATTTGAACTTCCTGCATTTTTAATGTAAATGGCCTGCACCAAGCGATTTTTTTTGTGGTATGAATTTCGGTTTATCAATGAATTAATATAGGATGGGTTTGACTTATAGTTCCAAATACCTTAATTATGTCAATCTGTTATTTCATTGATGCTCTCTGAAATGATTAGATTCTCTTTACTTTTCATGTGTGAATCTTTACACGCATCTTTTTTAATATAATACTAATTTTCTTCTAAACATATTAGATAATTTGTATATGTTACAATAATTTATTAAAATAAGTATTTATATTTTTATGAATACTTATTATATTTGGCACTAGTTCATATTTGATTTAGATTAAATATCAAAACTTCTAACATTAATTCTCTTCTAACATATATTATTACAAACAAAAAAAATAGATCTGCAGTTAATAAATAATTTTGATCTCAACTCATAACCCGTGATGCAGCTCCCGTGAGGCTTATCGGTGAAAAATACCACGAGCCTAGGAAGCACAACGAGAACTTGTTTTCTTGATTCACAAGTGTAATATTTGGTGATTAATTCAATTGGTTAATATTTAGGGGATGTTATGTAAAGTTTAGATGTTTTGTAAACTTTGGTGAACATGAATGATACTAACTATGGAATCACTATTTTAAATTAACAGCTTTGCAGAAATGAGTAATGTTGATATATCGTGGATGTATAGACGATTAACACCTGATGATTTCATTAATCCTAAGTTTGTTGAGGGAGTTGAAGCTTTTATTCATTATGCATGTTCTCAACTGCATATATGGAGGGCCCAAAGATCATATGTCCATGTAAAAAGTGCAAATACATTCGTTTCCTTCCTATTGATGAAGTTAATGGGCATTTGCTGAGAAAAGGGTTTGTCCCCAATTATTTTGAGTGGACATAACATAGGGAACCATTGATTTGAAGCACCTTAAGGGGTAATCAAGTACAATCATCTGTGAACTTAAATGAGTTTGAAGGGGGGATTGGATTTAAAACAAATAATGTGGATGAAAATGAAAATCCTTACATGCAATTATGATGCAGCTTGTTATACCTTTTACGAAAATATGGAAAATCTTAAAGAAGAACTAAACCACATGCAAAACAGTTTTTTGATTTACTACAATCAGCTGACCAAGAATTATGGCCAAATTGTGAGACAATAACCTAATTTTCTTCAATTGCTCAAATATTGAACATAAAATCTGAAGGACATATTTCGGACCATAGATTTGATAAAATTCTTGAATGGTATAATGAATCATTGCCTCCTGATCATACAATGGTTGATAGTTTTTACAATATGAAGAAACTTATTAGGGGCCTTGGTTTGTCTGTTGAAAAGACTGATTGTTGCAAATTGGGATGTATGTTGTATTAAGGAGATGACGTGGAAGTACAAGAGTGCAAATTTTGTGGTCAATCTAGGTTCAAGCCTAAAAAGCATTCTATGAAACAGAAATTAGTACCCTAGAAGCAGATGTATTATTTCCTGCTAACTCCGAGACTTTAAAGACTATATGCTTCTGATGTTACTGCATCTCATATGAGATGACATAATGAACACGAACATGAAGAGAGAATAATGAGTCATCTATCAGATGCACTGGCATAGAAACATTTCAATGACACTCATTTTGAGTTTGCAGCTGAAAGTCGAAATGTTAGGTTGGGATTATCGACAGACGGGTTCCAACCTTTTAGTCAATCCGCCAGGAATATTCATCATGGTCAATCATAATTACTCCTTATAATTTGCCTCCATAGATATATATGAAAGACACATATATGTTCTTGACAGTGATTGTGCCAGGGCCTACAAATTCAAAGCATAAAATTGATTTATTCTTACAACCATTGATATCTGAATTGCATCATCTTTAGGAATATGGTGGTCAGACATATGATGTGTCTCTAAAACAGAATTTTTTGTTGAGAGCGACTTTGATGTGGACCATTAGTGATTTTTTAGCATATGTCATGTTGTCTGGATGGAGCACAGCAGGCAAATTGGTTTGTCCTTATTATAACAATGAGTCTAATGCGTTTTATCTTCTAAACGGGGGCAAAACATGTTGGTTTAACAATCACAAGAAATTCTTCCTTTAGATCATCAATTTAGACATAATAAACAAAAATTCATTAAGAATGAGACGGGAAAAACACCTCCTCCCTCTCACAAAGCTAGTGAAGAGATTTTGCAGGAGATTAAAGAATTAGGCTTGTTGAAAGTTACAAAATTTGGTGAGTTCGAATATGTTAGGATCTTTCTCGGGAATTTAGACATCGATGACTCATTTACCTTTACTGACTCTCATGTCATTTGGAATATAAGAAAATAATTATATCATTGTCATTTATCAATGCAATACACTGGACTCAACTTTAAAGATGATTTATTATTGTATCTGTAAGAATTTATCAAACAACCCCCTACTAGTTAGGGATCAAGCTGCGTACTATTGAGTGTGCACTGTTATTGTTCTTGTTCTATGACTGTAACAATTGTTAACCTTCTAATTCAAAGTTTGTACTTGAATATTATATTCAACAAATCGCCTTATTTCCTTTTCAATATATTGTGTAAAATATTGAATTCAAATTCTTATAATTTTAGAAAATTCAATAAACAATGAATTTCAGGTAGAAATATGCCACCAAAGAGACAACGTGATATAATACCACCCAGGTTCAGACAACGATTCGGAGGTACTTACTGTCAAGGTGAACCATCACACTCTGCAGCTGCAACTGAATCACCTCCTCCCCCTCCAGTTACTACAGTTGCAAATGACGCATCACCTGATGTTCCTTATGCTACACCATCCACCACTCCTACATCATCCACTACCCCTATATCAGATGAAGGAGACAACCGCTAGCCTGGAGTTGAGGGACCTGATGGAAGAATTTACATAACAATTGTCAATAATCTGTAAGTGAAATTACATGAAACACTATATATTTATAATTAAGTTATAGGTTTAAATTTTTACAAATGGTATAAAATTATTTATTTTTATATTAGGTTGATTTCATCTAGACCGTGCTCTAGAAACATGACATCTAAATTTAAGAAGAAGATTGATCCTGAGGGTTATGTATGGAAGAATATCTCTCAGGTCATAAAAGCATTTTACTTTCAGGAGTTTGAGGAACAATAAAAAAAATTTCTTAACCTGGAGCAGAGAGACCTGATGGAAGAACTTACATAACAATTGTCAATATTATGTAAGTGAAATTACATGAAACATTATATGTTTATAATTAAATTATAGGTTTAAATTTTTGCAAATGGTATAAAATTATTTATTTTTATATTAGGTTGATTTGATCTGGACCGTGCTCTTGAAACATGACATTTAAATTTAAGGAGAAGATTGATCATGAGGATTATGTATGGATGAATATCTCTCAGGTCACAAAGAAATTTTACTTTCAGGAGTTTAAGGTACAATAAAAAAATATTTTCTTTTTTAAATTGATTTGTATACATTAATTAGATAAATATTATTACATTATAAGTAGTTATCGGAATTTTTTTCCTTTTATTTCAAAAAGATTTTTTTTGGGATTTTGAATTTGACGCAATCATACATAAAGTATGGGAGAGATGAGCATGTACACGTTATCGTGACTTTATTGGTGTGATACATAAGGCTAGTGTACGACTACCTTATATTTCTGAGCAAATATGGAGTTGTTGGCAGCAGTATTGTACATCACCTGAGGCAATGTCCATTTCAGAGCGTAACTCAACCAATAGACGTGGAGGACCAGGGGGAGAGAGTCTTCCCATACATACAGGAGGATTAATTACCCACCACGAGCATGCAGAGAGACTTGTAAGTATCTAAACTTTACACTTATATTCTAATTGTTTTACTTTGCTGTATTTCAATTTAAATTGATGTGTGAATGTTGAAATGAAAATATGTGTATTATGGATAATCATAATGGTATAAATGTCTGGTGCCATATATGACTATGTTGAGTTATTTTCTTTGTTCAACAGGGGGTAAATATCATAAAAATAGAGGAAACTCTGCCGAAATTTTTATAAATTCTAGTTCACTTATAACATTTTATTCTTACGCAAGAAAAGTCTATGGGCATGAGGCCTACACCCTGTTAGCTCTTTTTGCACACTCACACTAAGAAGCATGACAGTGTGACATTTGTCAACACCCGATGTAGATAACTTAATGTATGTGAAATTTATGCTTTAATATTAATTCATAATAATTATCACTTATTAATATAAACATTGCCTTCTAATAAGACCAAATACAAGAAAGCATTTAACGACAGTCTCAGCACAAACAAGTTGTTGATGAGAATCAGACATATCTTGATGCAGTGCGTGGTAAGGACCATTGTGAAAGGATCTTCAGGCTAGGTTCATTTGCAAACCCATGTTATTCGCAATCCTTCACGTTCAGTACAACAACATCTAGTAGACGGTTACAAACTAATAAAGTCAATGAGCTTCTAACCACAGTGCAGACATTGATAGAGTACATAGCTCAGCTGAGACATGAGGTGGATGAGTTGAAGGGGAGGGTTAGCACCTCAAAGCATCCGCGGTCACTAGGACAATAGAATTGTTGTAGTCATTTGCTTTGAATTACAAAGACTTATTATGTACACTGTAATGTTTTTATTATCAATTAAGATAATTTTAATTTTATATCATTAATCAACTTTCTGTTTAAACAAATCAAAATATTATGCACAAATAATTTATAACTGTTGACATTATGCATTAATCATAAGATCATGAAATTAAATTTAATGTTAAGATTTAAAAAAATTTTAATTTTCTTTACCGACAGAAAATAAAAATACGTCGGTAAAATCCACTATATTTACCAACGGAACACCATAAATTGTCAATAAAATGTAAGATATTTACCGACAGTTACTCTTTGTTCCGTCGGTAATATTGACAGTCGTCACTAACTTTACCGTCAGGATTTTCTGAATCGTCGATATACTCACCAACGGTCAATCATAACCGTTAGAAATCTTACAGACGGAATAGCCAATACTATCGAAAAATATTCCGATGAAAAGAAAAAGACCATAGGTAAATTTACCAATGGTCTCAGCAACAATCCGTCGGTAAATTTAACGACGGTCACAGCCATCTGTCGATATATTTAACGACGGTCACAGCCATCTGTCGATATAATTAACGACGGTCACAGCCATCTGTCGATATATTTACCGATGATTACATAATATGTCCGTCAGTAAATTTACCTACGGCCGGTTTAATTCTGTCGCTAATTCATATTACCGACGGAATCTAAACGTTTTCCGTCGCTAAACGACATTTTTCTTACGGTAATAAATGGCTTAAATTTGTGTTACAATAGTAAATTGCTTTTACATATAATAGATTGAAAGAACTTTTGGTAGATTTGACAGGCACCTCTCGAACAGGAGACATTGATTGATCTTGGAACTAGATATCGTCACATCGTTGAGCCATTGGATATCGCAAATTACTATCGACATTTGAAGAATGAAGATACAGGAGGCTACGTGAAGAGAGGCAGACCAAGAAGGTATCAATGTACACAAAGGTGGAGGGAATATGCTAAGATGATGACAAGTCAATCACTGGAATCGTGTTTCTGTGCTGAGGTTTTGGAGCTCTGCCTCAAAACCACCAGGCCAGAAACTAAAGAGAGCATTATGCGTCAGATTAATGAACTTGAGAAGTGGATTGGAAGCGGTGAAATAGGTAAGGATGTTCTCCTGGAGGATTCAACCTTCATGAAGTTGTTGAAACAGCATTCCCTGGCCAACATGGCTCAGAATCTTACAATTCAGTGATTGTAAAATGATTTTGCTCGAGGAGCAAGTTGAGGGTGTGTAATAGTATTTGTCTTGTGTGAGCTTCTTCCATGGACTAGGAATATTGCTTGACTATTGGATGTTCCCTTTA